>JACXGM010004491.1:25056-37820 GCA_016801145.1 Umbra pygmaea | reverse complement strand
GTAATTGACCTATATTAATTTCACATGTATAAATAGTTAATTTTATGTGTTGAAGCAATATAGAATATGCTAGTGTGTTTTATTTTATGTATTTGAATTTGGGAAAAAGTGGCTGGTAAAAAATCAAAGTGGCTGGTAAAATTTTGGCATCCACCAGCCACAGTGGCTGGTGGACAAAAAAGTTAATTTCCCACCCTGCAGAGGACACTTTGATATTAAAGGTTCTATTTTTAGAACTTGCGTGGAGTTTTCTCTTTAAGTGAACAGCTTCCAGAAGCTGTAGAACATGTATTTCATGATATTTTAAAAACCGGAAAAAGCAGTTTAGATGGGCCAATGATTTCATATAATATGCTTTGCATATTTTTCCATTTGAACAGGACTGGCAATGACGATGTGACGTGTTGTGATTCCACAGTTTTTTTCAATGGGCATGTTTTTTCTCCACACAGGACACAGCTCTTAGCTGTGGTAGTTTGACCTTAGGCATGATGCATTGTGCAGCACCTGGACACAGCGGTTAGCTGTGGTGTATTTGCAATACAAACCTCAGAGATCATTGCTCTAAAGTGGTTACCAAAGCAACAAACTTGTGTTTCCATAGTCTTGACAGATAGGTCTTTTTTTAATACGGAATTTGCAGTCAAATTGCCTTATTTGCCCATAAACTTCATCTTTCAATGGGGAAATTGTTTGGCTAAACAGCTAGTGAACATTATTTGCAGTACAGTATTAGGGTTTTTAAATGTAATATATTGATTTGCCTGCAGAGGGCATTCTTACACTTTGCATTGAAGTCTGTAAAATCAGGAATGTTTCAAGACATTTATGTTTAGTACAGGCCTACAGGTTTTGACCAATCCCATAGAAGTTGACCCTTGATAGATGTGAAGAGATCAACTTCAGCCCCCCCCCCCCCCCAATGTGCCTAGTGTGTACTCACACATTAAAGCTACAGTTTGTAGGGGGGGTCCACATGGCGTATTGGGCCGCATTGCAGGACAGGTTAATAACCACTCTTCTTAACACAAGGGTTACCAGAGGACACTTTGATCTTAAAGGTTACATTTGTAGAATTTGTGTAGAATTTCTTAGTGAAAACAGAACTACTTTCTCAGTTGTTCAACTACATGATTGTCAGTGGTTCGAGCCTGACTATCGGTTCTCAGATTTTCCCCGGACCACCTTCAAGAGGCAGCACATATTGGCATACCACTTCCAGGGATTTGGGTTAGATAAATCAGATTATCTATCCTTCCCCATCGCTCTCCAGCGACTCCTTGAGTCCAGATGGGGCACCTGTTAATTTAAATTGCGGAAGTATAGTTGGCGAAAGTAATCATCCCATGCATGATCTGACTAAATGCTTCCGTGTTGGATGAGCAGTGCGAAAAGAATTGGCGGCTGGGCGACGTGGTTGGATGAACCATGTGCGTGCCCCTTGCCATCCCACAGAGCTGTCCAAGGACTTGCGGAGCTGCAGACAAGGCAGGGTTAGTGGGAATTCGCAAGGAATCAAAATGGGGGGGAACTACAATCCGCGACTTTCGTAATTGCAAAACTATTTTTTAGGCCCCCCCATTTTAGTCCAGATGTGTAGTATATTGTTTATATCATATGCACATTCTAAGTAGAATCATTGTCTTCTGTAGTTAGCTTGAAACTCGACTGTGTTTCTCACTGCTATTGCAGGCATCTGCTAACCAAGTGTCAGGCAGAGAATCCCCAACAAATGTGGGATGTATGGTTCACTAAAGTAGAGCAAGAACCGTTGACGTATAGTGCATCTGGAAAGTATTCTCAGCGCTTCACTTCTTCCACATTTTGTTATGTTACACCCTTATTCCGAAATTGATTGAATTAATTGTTTTCCTTAAAATTCTACAAACAATAACCCATAATGACAATGTGAAAGAAGTGTGTTTGAAATCTTAGTAAATTAATTTAAAAAAAAGAAGAAAAAAGCACAAGTATTTATAGCCTCTGCGTAATACTTTGTTGAAGCACCTTTGGCAGCAATTACAGCCTCAAGTCTTATCGAGTATGATGCTACAAGCTTGGCACACCTATATTTGGGCAGTTTCTCCTATTATTCTTTGCAGAACCTATCAAGCTCCATCAGGTTGGATGGGGAGCATCGGGGCACAGCCAGTTTCAGATCTCTCCAGAGATTTTTCTATCTGGTTCAAGTCTGGGCTCTGGCTGGGCCACTCAAGGACATTCAGAGTTGCCCTGTAGCCACTCCTTTGTTATTTTGGCTGTGTGCTTAGGGTCGTTATCCTGTTGAAAGATGAACTTTCACCCCAGCCAGAGCGCTCTTGAGCAGGTCTTCAGCAAGGATGTCTTTGTACATTGCTGCATTCATCTTTCCCTTGATCCTGACTAGTCTCCCAGTTCTTGCCACTCCTTCAGGTGCCTTTTGGCAAACTCCAGGCAGGCTTTCATGCCTTAACTGAGGAGTGGCTTCAATGCTGCAGATATTTTTCTATACCCTTCCCCAGATCTGTGCATCGATACAATCCTGTCTTGGAGGTCTACAGACAGTTTCTTGGACTTAATAGCTTGGTTTGTGCTCTGACATGCTCTGTTAACTGTGGGATCTTATATAGACAGGTGTGTGCATTTCCAAATCATGTCCAATCAGCTGAATTAACCACATGTACATGTGCTTTTTTTTTATTTCTTTTAAAAAAAATAATTTCAAACACACTTTTTTCACATTGTCATTATGGGTTATTGTTTGTAGAATTGAGGGAAATAATTAATTTAATCCATTTCGGAATAAGGGTGCAACATAACAAAATGTGGAGAAAGTGCTGTGAATACTTTCCGGATGCACTGTAGCTGTCAATCAAACCAGAGCTATACGGTGATGTCTAATGAGTTTGCAGGGTGGGCCCAACCTCTAGACCCAGTAGAACAAGAGAGGGAATAGGAACCAAGACACTTAAGAATAATCAACTAAGTTCCGAGCGGGGACCCATTTTAGCCCAACAGCTCCTATATTCACATTTTGTAGAACCCAGAGACCTAAATAGGCATACATATCACCTAATTTCGTGGAAGGCATCTTTAATGTTATCAAGCCATTTTTGGAGTACCAAACCAACATTTTTCAACTTGACCTACTTTTCTGATGAGGTGCTGATCTGCAAAGTGAACTGGATCCTCACCAGGGGTCTTGTGATCTCTGCAGGCTTTCCTTCTAGCGTTCTGCCTCAACATATTGTCAGCTCTCAACTCGGGAAATCTTGCCAGCCAACCAAATAATGCAAATCTGTCTCTTCTCTACAAATGACAGAGATTATGTACATACAATGAGAGAAACGGCCCAGTTTGGGAGGAAACCTTTTTGCTGTCTTTATGTAGAAGGCTCCATGCTGAGTTCCTCTTTCTGTTTCTTCCTCTCTTTATTGTGGTGTAAAGACTCTTCACCCAAACCCCTTCTCCCTGCTTAAAATGTGTCCAGCTTTAGTAAATGTGTACTTGAGGGTGCCACAGGGCCACAGCTGAAACCCAGAGACAAGAATATTAGTGCAGTCCCAGCAGGGGTAAAGCGGATTAAGCCCTACCAATAGGGCCACTCCACATCTGATTGGGTAAATATGAACGTAGCATTGCTTTCTCCATGCGTGGCACTGACACTTTGGGGAAAGGAAATGCGTCTCTGCGGGGTAACAGCTAGGGCTCCAGGCAGGTTCCTTGTGTGACAATGGAGCTCCAATTTAAGAAATGTTGAGATAAAAAGATGGGGCTTTGGTGTAAATTACAGGTAGTCTAATAACATTCACGGCATGTCATGACGAGACCTGGTGTTGTGAAGTCTGAGTCAGCTTAATTTCAAACAGCCTGCATGTTATTGCTTCCACAAAGATAGGAAAAAGATTATAGGATTACTGAAATCAAAGAAGTTACTATTTGGAATTACGATTGCTCCCTTCTTGTTTCTGTTAGAGGAAAGATTTATATCACTGTTATATTGTTGCATAGCCCTCATACTGGAAGCTTTCTTTGAAGTGCTACATGTATATCAGTCTGGCTGAGGTCAGATTTTAAGCATATGGACAAGGGTCGTTTCCAGTGGCCATTGAGCAAAAATAATTTGAATGTGATTGGAACAAAGCCATAGTTCATCAAAGGGCCCTGATTGGCATGTGCAAATATTTTTATTTATTTACCATTATTTAACAGGAAAGTTGATTAAGCAATTAGGGTTAACTGTCTTGCTCACAGTAAGAATGACAAAGTTTCACCTCAGTGGTTTGGGAATTGGTACCATGGTCCTTAACCCCAGTCAGATACCCAATGATTAAAATATTGTGAAAGACGTATTTTAGACATTGATCGCATAGAGGTTACTCATTTGGCCACCCTTCCGCCTGTATAAGCACTAACAGGCCCCAAAATACCGCCAATTAATGACAACCAGATTTATGTAGTATTTTAGAGCACAGTAAGCTTCTACGATCAGGCACTTTTAGGCTCACTGTCGCACGGCTATCTTTGCTCACCCAATACATGAGCTCTCATTGTCAAATTACATCTAGCACTTGTGTCTCTGTCTGAGCTTGTTAAAGCGATGGTTGCCTGAGCAACAAGGAGAATACATTTACCTACAGGAGTGTAATAAAAATAGCATCACCTTTTGTATCTAACAATTACTAGTAACTGGAGCCATTATCTAACTTCATAATAATGTAGGCTGAAGAGGTTTTTGTTTGAAAGCGTACATCAGTTGTCTTTTTAACGACGCTGACGCATAGCCTCTGAAATGTCTACCTTTGCAGGATGTAGTCTTATCTGGTCTATCATTGAAATTTCTATTAGCATGATGTAGTCTTATCTGGTCTATCATTGAAATTTCTATTAGCAGGATGTAGTCTTATCTGGTCTATCATTGAAATTTCTATTAGCAGGATGTAGTCTTATCTGGTCTATCATTGAAATTTCTATTAGCAGGATGTAGTCTTATCTGGTCTATCATTGAAATTTCTATTAGCACGTTAACGTAAAATGGCCATTCACTAGCATTAGGACCTATTTATTACAGCAACTTTAGTTGCTTTGCAAGTCCAGTTTTACTGTACGTTCATCCAGCCCTTTCCTGAATGGACATTACATAATTTAGCATACGCTCTTATCCAGGGCAATTTACATTAGAGACTGCATTTTTCATCTCTGTTCGTACTGGTTCCCTGTGGGAGTCGAACCCATAACCCTGACGTTACAGGCTCCATGCTGTTATCATGTCATGCACTTGATTGGTCAGCCTGTCAGAAGTACATGCCATTGTTTTTCTGATCTGTGGTCCCCGTCCTTAGCAACTCACTGACAGTCATCTAATGTGACAACAAATCAATTAATGGTCTGTTAAAACCCTGCCTACTCTTCATCCTCTGTCTTACTTTACCCCTCCAACTACACAGCTCCAGAACTTCCTATCCTGGAGAGAAGGAACTGGCTCATCCACTTACACTATGTCCGCAAAGACTATGAGACCTGCAAGGTAGAACACCCCTCCGTTGTCTCCAGATGGTCCAGTCCTATCTCTTAATAGCAGTCATTCCTCCTTGTTTTGTGTTCATTGGTGTGAAACTGATCTCTGTGTTCAGACTAGGACATGAATGAAGCCAGTAACAGCTTTATCCAGTATAAAGAAGTGATGAAAGTCCCTGCTAGGAACACACGGATGTAAATCATATTTTTCAAGCTGTGTACCTTGAAAAGGCTACTAGGACATTCTCTACTGCTCTGCTTTCATTATGAAATAAATCAAATGATTTACAAATGGACCCATTACACAAGGAGAGATGTACAATTTTTAACAGCAGCTTTACTGCATACTTCTTTGGCGGCAATAGAAATTATTTATCTCAGAATTTAGTGTAACAAGAGCAATACAGTGCAATCGTTCTACACACAGTGAGCTCCATAATTCATTGGACAGTGACTTTGTTATTTTGGTTCTGTACTCTAGCACTTTGAGTTTGAAAGGATACAGTGACAATGAGGTTGGAGTGCAGACTGTCAGATTTAATTTGAAGATGTATACATACATATCGGATGAACTGTTCTGCAATGTCAGCACATCCTGCTCACATATGCTTTGCATGCAATGACTGCTTGAAATCTACGATGCATCAACATCATCAGACGCTGGGTATCTTCCCTGGTGAGGCTCTGTGGCCATCTTCGATACAAATGAAGCCGGCAGTCGTAAGGCTCAGAAATTCAATCAATCAATCAATCAGGAACATTGCAAAAACCTTAAGCATGCCCAAGTCAACAGTTTGGTTAATCATTAACAAGAAAATCACCTGGGACCTCATGTATAAAAGATTGCGCAGCTTGGATACCAGAAGATGGCATGCGGCCAAAACTGGAAAAGTACCTACGCAGAAATATTTACATGTTTAAAGCTGAATTCACACCAGACAAGGCAAAAAATCCCCATACGGCATCGTAATGCAGACACAAGTGTACACTGCAATCAACATCGTAATCTTCCTCATCTACGAGATGGTGGGCAACATTGCATACAACTGTCCACCTTCAGCAAGGCGACTGACAGGAGCTGTTTTCAGTTTAGTATTCATTTACAATATGAAAACTATCTACTGAGCTGTCAAAGCTTGTCTTGCAATCTCACACACCCATAGATGAAAGCGACATATTAGCTCTTTCTCTGAAGTAAATCAACTTCCGGTTCTGGCATAGTACGGTAAAGCACTGCACATGTTGGATTATTTCAACTTGCAACACACCCGCCGCACCGCATCCACATTTTGCCAGTTCCGGTAGATTTGCCGCAGCGGTGTGCATTGCTTCCTATTGAAATGAATGGACTTCTGCCGCAATGCAACCAGTTTGCCGGACCTGGTGTGAATCCAGCTTAAAACCGTCGTTTTTAAGCTGTCGTACGCCAGGTCCTGCGCACCTTTCCTTTATAAATCACAATCAACGTGAGATTGACCGCACGTGAACGAACCACTAACCCCGCCTTGCCTCCTCCCATAAATGATTTTTTCCACAAATGCAAAAATCTCATGTGCTTAAACAATTTTGCACATTTGAATTAGTAGGTATTAATCCCAGGTCAAGAAGATCATACAACCATTTTCTCTAGATCTATTATTAGCCAGTCTACAGACAAATGAAATGCGATTCGCATTCTAAAACCAATATGCCTATTTGACCCACAATGGAATGGTTTTCAAAAATGTTATATTTACATAACCTAAATAATTACAGTCTATCACCTTGCATTTACCCTATAGTCAATATTCGATCATTGCAAAAAAATAAATTTAATGTCCTAACATGCAATTTGTTCCTTTTTCAAAACAGCTGAAGTCACAATCATATTTTTGCAACTTTAGATCTTCCCACTTTATATGTTTTACCATTATGCTAAATATTCATCTCTTACAAACTACAAAAATCTTTTGTTTCAGGTGCGCATTCGAGAATGCGGATCGTCGGGAGAATATCAATCTCATTGGTGTTCTCCCGATGTAGAGAAGCGAAAATATTGCTGTGCTTGTCATGTTAATTTTTCATATTTTATCAACTTTTAAGATTAATTATAAACTGCTTCATCAGCCTTGTGTTTAAACATATACGTTAGTAACCAGTGATGTAAGCAGGGACGCCGCCAGGAATGTTGGGCCCATGACAAAAAGTCTAATTGGGCCCCCTCTGCGCAGCTGTTTTTACCTATTTATTGGGGTCCCTGTCAGACATGGGCCCTTTGAAT
The DNA here is from genome assembly GCA_016801145.1 of Umbra pygmaea. Lineage (NCBI taxonomy): Eukaryota > Metazoa > Chordata > Actinopteri > Esociformes > Umbridae > Umbra > Umbra pygmaea. Next base: position 30,064 of record JACXGM010004491.1, on the reverse strand, counting down.
TGTCCAAACTTTCCCCCCTATACGGTGCCCCTGGTTGTATGCAAGCTATTTTTTACTGGCCATCGTCCCGTAAATGTCCCAAAGTCTGTTTATAACCGTCCAGGAGATATTTTTATATATATGGCAGGATTCCTTGTATTTCGAGATCTGGCCGGAGCAGCCATTGCGCATCAAGTATAGCATAATCTTTTACGCGTCCTTTTATAGGCTACACCTAATTTCCCAGACCTTGATCAATGATTTACACAATCCACAGGATCAATTGAGCATCACATGTGAGTGCTTTTGCCCACCTGTTCCTGCTTTTCATCCTTGGGAAGTGGATCGGTGCGTCATGCCTCCTGTGCGTTATGGATGAGCCAGTGTCACTCACATAGACAATTGCAGTTTCCCATGCCAGTCATGTAGTTACACAGCACATTGAGTATATATTTCATCTGTGGTAAGTAATCTGTGCTGCCTGCAATATTAACCATATACTGAGGGTGACATGCATTTCCTGAGTGATTTTGTCGTTCGTTTGACACCCTCAAGTTTAACAGAAGTTATTAAGTGGTGGCGGATTAAACAGTATTAGCATTTCCCGTTTGATGTGAATCATCAAACTTTTATTGGCAAAGTTAATTATGTTTTTTGAATAGTCAACATCATAGATGTATTTTTGCCGACATCCCGCACATTCTCAAGTCTGCTTAAAAGTTTCTGTGACATCCTGCACATTCTCACGTCAAGTTAATTTTTATACACCACACCGTGTGAGTGAAAACCAGCGTACACAAGCTTTTCGTGTGTAATAAATGAGGCCCCTGTTGAACTCAATTATGCCAAAAGACCCAGTAGACCGAGGAAGACCACTGTAGTGGATAAACGGAGAATGATCTTTATGGTGAAGAAAACCCCCTGGCAACAGCCCAACAGATCCAAAACACTCTCCTGGATGCAGGTGTAGATTTGTCAAAGTCTACCATAGTTAAGTCGCTGCATTGCAGGACAAGCTACATCATACATTAGATAGTTGGTGAGCGTAATCATCCCGTACATGAGCTGACTAAAGGCTTCTGTGTTGAATGAGCAGTTGCGAAAGAATCGTCAGGCTAGCCGACATGTGGATGGATGAACCATGTGAACGCTTCTCACTATTCCGCATATGTCCAAGGAGTTTTGGAGCTGCCGACAAGGCAGGGTTAGTGGGAATTGGACAAGACCTATTGGGATGTGAGATTACAGTTTGCAAAAAAGCACCTAAAAGACCCAACAGTTCTTTAAAAAGGATTGGGGACAGATGAGATTGACATGTACCAGAGTGATGGAAAGAGGATAGTGTGGAGAAAAAAAGAAATGCCCACGTACCAAAGTATAGCACCTCATCCCTGAAACATGGTGGAGCGGGTGTTATGGCTTGGGCCTGTATGGCTGCCAGTGGAACAGGCTCACTACTCTTCATTGATGATGTGACTGCAGAAACAAATAGAAACAATTAATTCAATGTGTAGTGTATAGAAATATTTTATGTGCTCAGAAAAAAAGAAATGCCTCCAAATTTATTGGACAGCACTTCTTCATGCAACTAGAAAACAGCATTGTCATTGTATGCTTTCAAATTTAAAGTACTAGAGTACAGAACCAAAATAACAAGAAACGGGCACTGTCCAATGAATTATGTTGCTCACTGTACATAGTAACCTAAATTTCTTGCGTTGTGGCAGGAAAAACTACATTCTAGCATAAATACAGCAATAATAATTACTTTTTAATTACTGAGAATCTCACATGCAAAACAAATCTGTGGAGCTCTGGTCACGCAAGCCACATCTCTCTAAGCAATCAAAATTAAAAAGATTTTGGATAGATATTGAAGGGATGTCTTTCAGATTATATTGCTGTGGGATGGCTCTGCAACCCAGTGTGTGGAGCACTACCAACTTACTTTCTATATTCAGTCCCTGTTTTAATAGATCTCTATCTTGAAGAGCTGAAATCATTGTTTTTGTTTTGTTCCCAAAGGCTATCATCAAAGACCAGCTTCAGGAGACCCAGGGAATGTGTGAATATGCTATATATGTACAAGGTAAGCCACTTCCTGCTATATATGTACAAGGTAAGCCACTTCCTGCTATATATGTACAAGGTAAGCCACTTCCTGCCATATATGTACAAGGTAAGCCACTTCCTGCCAACAAAGTGTCCATTCAGATGGCACATTCGGTAGGGTGTCAGACTTGTAAGCACAAAGTTGATGGTTCAGTTCCAGAGCCAAATTTAGTTGTGTCCTTGAGCAAGGCACTCAACACTCCAGGGGACATCCCTGTAGTTACGATAAGTCACTCTGGATAAGAGTGTCTGCTACATGACTTAAAATGTAAATGAAAACTGAGCTTAAAATTCACAAATTCCTCCCAAAAACAGGCTCCTACCCCCCACTGTGTCCTAGATTTTAATGTGTTTGTGTAAATTGTATTCATGCTAATGTACAGCTAAAATCCTTTTTGTTGCTGTGAAGCGCTAATCTTGCGCCTGGAGGGGCAGATTCAGCAGTCTCTGGAGCTGTTCCAGAGCTGTGCCGTCCTCAATCCCACCAGCCAGGACAACCTGAAGCAAGTAGCACGCTCTCTGTGAGTACCTGAGTGTTTGGGGCATAGAAATGGCATGGATAGAAAGGACATATCAAATCAAATCAATGTAGCAGAATGCCATTTTTTCGTGTACCATTGCATTGCAAAGATCTAGCGGCCTACTTCCGCATTAAACCGATTCGCGTGTTGTCGCCGTGACAACTAAAAACAATCGCCATTTTGTTGTGTACTAATCGACTGACCACGCCAAGCAGTTCAATGGCCTTTCTATCCATTCTATTTCTACGGGTCGGTGTACCCTGGACCTGGTCAAGGGGCGGACACTTAATTGATTTGATGACTCAATAAGCTGAGGCAAGAAACATGGAGCCCAAGAAACATGGAGCCCAAGAAACATGGAGCCCAAAAAACATGGAGCCCAAAAACCATGGAGCCCAAGAAACATGGAGCCCAAAAAACATGGAGCCCAAAAAACATGGAGCCCAAAAAACATGGAGCCCAAGAAACATGGAGCCCAAGAAACATGGAGCCCAAGAAACATGGAGCCCAAGAAACATGGAGCCCAAGAAACATGGAGCCCAAGAAACATGGAGCCCAAGAAACATGGAGCCCAAGAAACATGGAGCCCAAGAAACATGGAGCCCAAAAAACATGGAGCCCAAAAAACATGGAGCCTAAAAAACATGGAGCCCAAAAAACATGGAGCCCAAAAAACATGGAGCCCATGCAGAATATTCTATTCATGTTATTTGTGTTACCATCACCAAATGTGTTGGCACAGGCTTTGTCACTCCATCAACATCCTTTACGCAGTCATTGTGTGTTTGTCCTTGCTGATGCTCGTCTGATGTAGGAGATGCAAGGAAATCAAATAACAAACATCTTTCCACTCAGTTTTCTGCTGGGAAAACACAAGGCAGCCATTGAGGTATACCATGAAGCGGGGAAGCTCAATGACAAAGACTGGGTAAGAGACCTGTTTCTTATTGCGGAGTTGATGCACTACAGCCTCAATCTGGTCCCATTTGCACACTAAGATTTATCCAGCAATATTTATTTTCCTGGATGATTTCCAAGGATACAGTGACTGTGTCCTAATTCATCATTGTCATTCGTGCATGTTGAGCTATATTGATTTGTGTTAAGTCTCCATGTAGACAATCTTTTATTGTTCCTGCTCTAGGAGATCAACCACAATCTAGGTGTATGTTATTCTGTCATAAAAGACTACAAAAATGTGAGTATAATAAGCATTAGACTTTATTATTTTTCTAACACAATAGTCAGTATGAATTAATATGTGGAAGCCAGGATACACTTAGTTGAATAATAGAGATCTGTGTTTTCCAGGCTGCAGAGCGACTGAGTGCCGCTTTACAGTTGAACAAACGGGACCAGACAGCCATGATGCTGGGAAAAGTTCATTTGTTAACTGGAGACACGGACAAAGCAATCGAAGTGTACAAGAATGCACTGGAGTAAGTTTGGGTGAAGAAACAGTTCTAAAAGGTTTTAAAAATGTATTTTGTTTTGTCTAAAATGTTAAAAAGAGAAGTTAAAATACACTAAGGGAATTTGTGTGTTTTTAAATTGATTACATTTTATGGAGTACAGTCTGTATAATTCAGTTTTGTTCAAAATAATTTAGAACAAAACCTACAGGTGAAAGAAAAATGAATGTTTGTTGAAAGGTTATTAAAAACCCAAATGTGACTTTATGTTGGAGCTTTGGTTTGTGCTTTACCTAATAGAGCAATTATAATATAGAAAAGGTTTTAAGACATTGCTTTTAAAGCCATGATTATGCAACAGAAGGGTACTTTTTCTCTACATATCTATTAATGAAGATGTTCATTTAAGACAGAATAAAATATAAGTTAAAGAACATCCCTGAAGGGTAGCAGAACATGGTGTGCTTCAAACAGTGTCATCATTTCATAGTTTGAATCATACAAAGTTCACACATGGTTTTTAAAATACCTCCTTTCAACTAAATCAGATACTGTGATGATTTCTAACTGAAGGTCACCATGGCCTTGATGAACACATTGTACAAGTCCGTTTAGGTTTCAGTGTCATCACTAGCATTGTGCTATACTTAAAAAAAGGAAAAATATTTTGTATTGTGCAGCCATATTATCAAACCGTATCCAAATCAAGAGTTTTAAAGAACATGTGTACTAACAGATAAATGTTTACAAAAATGCTAAAGTACAGCATTTTAGTAAAAAATCTAATAAAGATGCAATGTTTAAAAAGAGTAATGTAAGCAACATGTACAAGTTGGACAAAGAATAAGAAGAGAAAACAACTCAGTATTTGTAGTGGGGGTAAGGGGTGTGCTTTTATGGGTATTAGTATTTATTTGATAGAAATGTAAGTACCAGTCTTTTCCAGGGCAGTAGAATCAATCGGGTGATGACAGAAGTCAGTAT
>JACXGM010004491.1:0-24956 GCA_016801145.1 Umbra pygmaea | reverse complement strand
TGATGACAGAAGTCAGTATAGACATGTAAGTACCAGTCTTTTCCAGGGCAGTAGAATCAATCGGGTGATGAGAGAAGTCAGTATAGACATGTAAGTACCAGTCTTTTCCAGGGCAGTAGAGTCAATCGGGTGATGACAGAAGTCAGTGTAGACATGTAGTCCCCCTGCTAGAGCTCATCATACCGCCCCCTATTGGGCCTATAAATTAATCAGCTAGGCTAGCTATTTGGTGTGTTTTTAATGAGACCACCCGCCGTGAGCCTTAATTCAACCATTCCCTCTCTTCTTGAACATCTTAAGGCATGCTCACTCCCTCCAGTCATAATTAATACTTTGCAATCATGCTGAATTGAATCCATTAATTAATCATCAAATTCTGAGATTTGTCCTTCCTTTTGCATGTGACAATTTTAAACACTTTGTGTAACGACATGCATGGAGATGATGTTTTTCATCAGGCGTGTATGTTTTCCTGCATGTAGGTTCTCTCCAGAGAATACAGACCTGCTCACCACCCTGGGGCTTCTCTACTTGCAGGTGGGTCTAATCACTTCAGTAGATCCTCTTCAGAGTTCATTATTTCCATCAGGTAGTGGATTAGCATATGTTGCATACATTTTCCATGCAAAGCTAGTGTTTCCTGAATTGTAATGTTCTCACCATTTGTTGATTTCTTTCTAACACAGCTGGGAAAATACCAAAAAGCATTTGAACATCTAGGAAATGCACTTACTTATGATCCTAATAACTATAAGGTAAGTGACTGGGATTGTGTACAGTTTGGTTAAAGTGATGGTTCGGAGTAATATAACCCTAGGGTCCTTTGCACCTTGACCTCGAGCCAAACAACCCCCCTTAAGCTTTTTTCCCTTGCTATAACATTGGTCGAGTTAGCGCGTTCAGACGAATGGCTTAGTGAAGGCGCTAATTGAACCAAGTTGGTATCTCGTAAATAACCCCACTAATAATGCCGGGAATGTTACCAAACTTTTACAGTAGTTCAATTAGGTTCTGTACTTAATAAAAAAAATAAAAATTGAAAAGTTTGTAAGTACACCAGAAGTATATTTAAATAACACTTCCCTGATGGCTGCTACTCTCGGCTGCTAGGCTATACATGTTGTGCCCTTTGCGTTAGCTATGGTATGCTGTCAATAAAGCAAACCTCCTCCTGCGTTATTGCTTACATATGCAATGGCTATCAGCCAATTAACATTTGTGACTCTCCAGGTTTTTGAATATAGATAATGTGTGTCCCTTTTAGGCCAGGTTTTTGAATATGGATAATGTGTGTCCCTTTTAGGCCAGGTTTTTGAATATGGATAATGTGTGTCCCTTTTAGGCCAGGTTTTTGAATATGGATAATGTGTGTCCCTTTTAGGCCAGGTTTTTGAATATGGATAATGTGTGTCCCTTTTAGGCCAGGTTTTTGAATATGGATAATGTGTGTCCCTTTTAGGCCAGGTTTTTGAGTATGGATTATGTGTGTCCCTTTTAGGCCATCCTGGCAGCAGGCAGTATGATGCAGGCCCACGGGGACTTCGATGTAGCCATGAACAAGTACCGCGTGGCAGCCTGCCTAGTCCCCGAGAGCCCACCCCTCTGGAGCAACATCGGCATGTGCTTTTTCGGCAAGAAGAAATATGTAGCTGTGAGTATTCTCGCATTTCACGCACATATGCCGTCAATATTGCCTCACTGACAGATATTTATCTCACATGACAGTCAGGACAGACTGTAGGTCATAGGTTTCCTTCTTATCATCGAGGGTATACTAAGATACATTATATTCAGCAGACACTCTTCCACAGTGACATTTTTCACACTGGCCCTCTGTGGGACTCGAACCCACAACCCTGACGTTACAAGCACCGTGCTCTTACAGAGTATGCTACACGAGGCATACAGTTCAAAACAGCATACTACATGCCAATACATGTCCTTGCCATTTGAAGTATTGCTGCTGTTTATTTGACTAGCTACGTTAATCACCTCTCTTTTCCCTATGGTGAGCCAGGCTATCAGCTGTCTGAAACGTGCCCACTACCTGTCTCCTTTTGACTGGAAGGTTTTGTATAACCTGGGCCTGGTTCACCTCACCATGCAGCAGTACGCCTCAGCTTTCCACTTCCTCAGCGCCGCCACCAACCTGCAGCCCTGCTTTGGAGAGCTCTACATGCTGCTAGCAGGTAACGCCAGGCCTGTTCTGCTGTCATGGGAATGGGCTTTAGCTGCCAATTTACCAGATAAACATCGAATAACAATACTATTAATTTATTGCATTTGTAAAGCTCCTTTCATTATTGAAGAAAGTGCATGAATGCTAATATAACGTCTGAAATATGACCAATTAAACATTTTGTACCAAAATAGTATATGTATAAATGTATTTAAAGGGAATGTTAGGCCATCTAAAAAAAAGGTGCTTGTTAAAGGTATATTTTTTCTAAACTAAATTTTCATTGTGCATTTCTAGTTAATAAATATTATAATTTGGCATATGATTATATCTTAGGTACTGAACACTCTCTTCTGTTAAAGTGGTGTACAGTTGCGTCAAATTGTGTTCTGCTTTGCACTTTCACACTGTTCATTTATTCCATAATTTCCGATAATGCAAGATGTGCTGTCAAGCTAACGTTAACGGTGGGTTTGTAAAATATTCCTTTAATGCCTGCTTTATAAGTCCAGAACAAGGATAGATCTGGGGCATGTCCATACTGTAACATGCATATAACTTTTTTTGTTCAAGGTAATTATATCAGCATTACCATATACGGTATTTACCTGGTATGATTCCCTGTGTTGGAACCTGTTTGTATTATTTTGATTATGTTTACAGTATTCTATACTGTTTTAACAGGTTTAGTTGTTTTAGTTGCCAGTGAAGTAAGCGCTGTTTATCACTTTCGTCCCATAGTTGCACTGACCAACCTTGAGGACATGGACAATGCCAGGAGATCCTATGAGCAAGCTGTGGCATTGGATCAGTAGGTTACTCCTATTGAAATGTTCATCAGTTTGACCTCACAATCAAGTTGAATTCATTTATTCTATTTGTATTGGTTTTCTCTCCACATAGTTGTATTATTTTAATTGAGGAAGCAGAGGCTAGTGAGACAGGCATGTAGAGGGAGACAGAGGCTAGTGAGACAGGCATGTAGAGGGGGACAGAGGCTAGTGAGACAGGCATGTAGAGGGAGACAGAGGCTAGTGAGACAGGCATGTAGAGGGAGACAGAGGCTAGTGAGACAGACATGTAGAGGGAGACAGAGAAATGTCCAGGGGAAGTCGGGAGCTCAGACCAATACACCAACTAGGGCACAGGCTGTATTCATTGTTATGAATAAACTCAGATGATACGACATGACGTTTACTTGAACAGAACTAAACATCAGAAAGTTTGCGAACGTCTGAGCCTCGCTTCAATGCTCGTAGTTGTGAGATCAATCCAACGTAGCTGTTTACTTTACGTGCCGCAGACTTGCATTTTGATTGTTGATCTTCATGTCCATGAGTATTAGTGCTCCTTGTGTCCCAGATCCAGTCCTCTGGTGAACCTGAACTTTGCCATCCTGCTGTATAACGAGGGGGACAAGAATGCAGCACTGCAGCAGTACCAGGAGATGGAGAGGAAGGTCAATGTACTAAGGGAGAGCAACACTGAGTTTGACCCTGAGGTATTGTGCTCTGCTGATCCTGCGTTAGAAATAGACTTGCCATCTTGGAATGAACCAGGGTTTCGGTATAGTGACCAAAATCAAGAGTCCTGTAGGGCATTGTTTGGGGTGGTGGAAAGGGCACCATGTGGAGGATGGTCAGATAGGACTGCTTTGGCATGGAGCACTTTAATGAATCCTTAATCGCCCTGACTGTCAACATTTAAAATACCACCATTTTATTTCCACAGCTGATGGACACGGCTCAGAAGATGGCCGCTGCCTTGCAGGTGGGAGAAACCCTGGTGTGGACCAAGCCAGTCAAAGAGCCCAAATCAAAGCAGCGCTCGGCGGGAGCCCCCAGTAAAGCCCCTGGTAGCTCCCAGCAGCCCCTGGGCACCAACCAGGCATTGGAGCAGGCCATGTCCTCTGCAGCAGGCTACAATAAAAGCATCACATTATCTACAGGTAACCAATGCAATTGGACTTCATGTTAAGTACATTTAAACATTGCAAAATGCTATGCATTCTAAAAACACGTCAATGAAACGTCAAACTTGGTAGTAAATTGGTTGTAACACTAGTGCAGTGGTCTGATAAAGGGGTGAAAGTCGATGATGATTTAGGGGGCCCTGAGAGGGCCCTAGAAAGGGCTCTGGAATTAAAATAATGTATTTCTTTCATGGCGTCCAGAAATCCTGGCTACATCCCTGCAGTAGTGTTTGACAGTAGCGTGACATGTCAAAAGCCAGAGATATTCAACCTTCTCCGGGGGCATCCTCATAAGCCTTTAATTAATGAATCAGGTGTGCCTGTTCAGGGCTACAACAAAATTGCCCCCATCTGGGGTTCCCTGGGGAGAGAGTTAAATACCTCTGTCATAAGCTGTCATTATGAGTTGGTCAGTTGGAAGAGACGGTGACACTGTAGATCCCAGCCCAGTTATGAGTAGTTTGTGAAACAATTTCAAAGTGCATGCGGTTTTCACACTTTGTATTTTAAACTGTCAGCAACAAATCATAAATTACTTCATAATACTGCTTGACAAAAGCTTATTTTGGCTAAGATGAAAAACAACAGAATGTTAAATGATAGGCATTTAATTAGCATTTAAAATATACACCAATCAGCAATAACATTATGACCACCGCCCATACACAACAAACTGCGATTCACTGTGTGTTCTGACACCTTTGTATCAGAACCAGCATTAACATTTTCAGCAATTTGAGCTAAAGAAGATTAAGTGCCAAGTAAGTTTTAACAAACAATGAATTTTTTCTGGTCTATTGGTGCATGTATATTTTTGTACATAAAACACAGAAATATATATTTTTAAATCTTTTAAGGTGCAGGATATGAGCAGAATGTGAACAGGATATTTACAGTATATGAACAGTTATATGTATATAAATATCTACACTACAGTATATGAAGAGGTCTACAGTATATGAAGAGAGTAAAGTATATAAAATTGTAGCGCGGGACACATAAGCAGCAGAGATGGGTTGTATAGGACAAAACAACAATCCCAGACTGGCTTTATTGGAACACTAGGAACATCTTTTATAGGAGAAAGGACGTTTCAGCTTACGTCTTTTTCCTTGGCGATCTCCTTTTCCCTGTTTTAATCTGCCTCATCTAAAAGAGAAACAGACACACGTGAGCACTTCAGAAACTCAACACAAGAGAACGCACCTGTTGTCTGCAGCTCCTATTTATACAGAGGTGATTATTGTTGATAGCTCGCCGGTGTGTTGCTCGCTCTGTTCTGCATTTCTCTCTATTCAAAATATTGACACTTCGGGCCCAATTTTGACATTTTCACTTAGGGGTGTACTTACTTTTGTTGCCAGTGGTTTAGACCTTAATGGCAGTGTGTTGAGTTATTTTAAGGGGACAGCAAATTTACAGTAATACAGGTTGTACACTCACTACATTACACTGTAGCAAAGTGTCATTTCTTCAGTGTTGTCACATGAAACATTATAATCAAATATTTACAAAAATGTGAGGGGTGTATTCACGTTTGTGAGATACTGTATATACACATATATATTCATATTAGATCTGGGATAGCATAACAGTCTAATATATAATAGATTTAAGGCACTATCACAGTCTAATGTCTTAATAGATGTATGAGTCAACGTCTATCTGCAGGCTCTCTCTGTAAATCATGCAGGGTCATCGTGACCTTGGCTTCCCAAAAGCCCTGCCTGTTTTTAGACCTTGACAAAGGCTAAGTGAGATGACCTTATTGTAAACGTGTCATAACACTCTTGTCTAGTTCTACCCTTCTGAACAGTTTTTTAAATTGTATTATAAAATGCTTCTATAGAATTACTCCTCAACCTGGCTGCACCAGGACTCCAGATGGTCAATCTCCAACTTGTAGGCAGACACGTCTTCAGAAAATAATTCAATAAGGGTGCTGTCTACACGAAAGAGTATAAAACAAAGCAGTTGGATCGTAGAAACGGTATATATCCACACATCTCCACACATCTGTTTTTCCCCAACAGCAACAAGTTAAGTTTGTCCAGTTTATTGCTGAGTGATCGCACGTTTGTAAGGAATATGCATGGTAGCAGAGTCTGCAGTCTGTGGAGCCTTGAATGTAGCAGCACCTCAGCTCGTTTAACCTCTTCAGGAGCGTTTCACTACGTGGTAAATCACTGTGGTAAATCACTACTTGGTAAACAAAGTGCCACTGAATAAATCCACAGGGGTTGAATCCCTGATTTTCTGAGAATTGTCACAAAGAAATGATTTAACAGACAAAATAAGACAATAAGTTGCCACCAACACACCGAGGCAAACATCTGCGGCACCATCAGGAAATTGCTGCCCTGTGTGGTCTAATCCAACGGATGAGCTACTGTAGCTCAAATTGCTGAAAATGTTAATGGTGTTTCTGTTAGAAACGTGTCAGAATACACAGTGCATCACAGTTTGTTGTGCATGGGGCTGCTGTTTTGGCGGCAAAAGGGGGCTACACACTATTAGGGAGGTGGACATAATGGTAAAGGTGTATACAGTCGTATGGAAAGGTTTAGGCACCCCTGACAATTTCCATGATTTTCATTCATAAATAATTGGGTGTTTAGATCAGCAATTTCATTTTGATCTGTCAAATAACTGAAGGACACAGTAATATTTCAGTACTGAAAGGAGGTTTATTGGATGAACAGAAAATGTGCAGTATGCATCACAATGAAATTAGATGGTTGAATAAATTTGGGCACCCCAACAGAAATATCACATCAATATTAAGTTGAGCCCGCTTTAGCAGATATAACAGCCTCTAGACCAGTGGTCCTCAAACCCTTCCATGGAGGGCCTAGTGTATGCTGTTTTTGTTCTTTCCCTTCAATTAGAGCATAATTAGGACCTAGACTGCCAGGTGAGGGGAGATACTAACCAATTAGTGAGCTACTCCATCAGGCTTGTACAAGGTAAAAGCAAAAACTTGCATACACTAGGCCCTCCATGGAAGGGTTTGAGGACCACTGCTCTAGACGCTTCCTATAGCCTGTAATGAGTGTCTGGATTCTGGGTTAAGGTATTTTGGACCATTCCTCCTTGTAAAACATGAAAATTTCCAGCCCCGGCATAACTTCAACTTTGTGACTGATTCCTCTACATTATTCTCAAGTATCTGCTGATATTGAGTGGAATCCTTGTGACCCTTAACTTTAACAAAATTCCCAGTACCAGCGCTGTCCACACAGCCCCACAGCATGATAGAACCTCCACCAAATTTTACTGTGGCTAGCAGGTGTTTGTCTTGGAATGCTGTGTTCTTTTGCCACCATGGATAACGCCCCTTTTTATGACCATATAACTCCATATTTGTTTAATCAGTCCACAGCACCTTCTTCCAAAATGAAGCTGGCTGTGTGCATTTGCATTCCAAAAAGCGACTCTGTTTGTGGCGTGTGTGCAGAAAAGGCTTCTTCCACATCACACTCCATTACCTGATAGCTGATGTGTAGTGAGCGTTCTGGCGCAAAATGGCTGCCGTGCATCACCTAGGTGGGTGCTACACATTGGTGGGGTATGAGGTGGGCTTTCCCCCACTGTGTAAAGCGCTTTGGGTTCTTGAAAAGCGCTATATAAGCTGAACATATTATTATTATTATTATTATTACTATTACAGCTTCTTCTTGTGCAAAGTGCGCTGAATTGTTGAACGATGCGCAGTGACACCATCTGCAGCAAGATGATGTTGTAGGTCTTTGGAGGTGGTCTGTGGGCTGTTTTTGAGCGTTCTCACCATCCTTTGCCTTTGCCTCTCTGATATTTTACTTTGCCTGCCACTTCTGGCCTTAACAATAACTGTGCCTGTGGTCTTCCATTTCCTAGCTAAAAATAAAAATTTCTGCAATAGCTTTTTGTAACCTTCCCCTAAACCATAATGTTGAACAATCTTTGTTTTCAGGTCATTTTGTTGATTTGAGGCCGCCATGTTGCCACTCTTCAGAGGAGAGTCAAAAAGAACAACAACTTGCATTTGGCTACCTTAAATACCTTTTCTTAGGATTGGATGCACCTGTCTATGAAGTTCAAGTCTTAATGAGCTCACCAAACCAATTGTGTGTTCCAATTAATCAATGCTAGGTAGTTACAGGTATTCAAATCAACTAAATGACAAGGGTGCCCAAATCTATGCACCTGTCTAATTTCATTTTGATGCATATTGCACATTTTCTGTTAATCCAATAAACCTAATTTCACTACCAAAATATTACTGTGTCCTTCAGTTATTTGATAGATCAAAATGAAATTGCTAATCCAAACACCCAATTATTTATAAATGAAAGTCATGGAAATTGTCAGGGGTGCCTAAACTTTTGCATATGACTGTATGTCAATAAATTATTCATAAATATTTATATTTCAATCATATTTAAATATAAAACATATATACTGACCTATTTCACTGTTTACAGTCTTTCAATGCAAATCGGGGTTTATTGTCAAAATGTACAGACTTTCAACTGTTGGCAATGAACAAATCAAACTAAAGCAATTGAAAAAGCAAACAAATGCAAGTGGATTTCCTCAAATCCAACTGAAAATGCAACTCATTATGATTTCAGTCATAATGTTCCATCAAACTAATTTTGTTTGATTTGTTCATTGCAAACAGCTGGCGGTCTGTACATTTTGACAATAAACCTGTTTCGCAATGGGAGTTGAATGATTTTGATTAAAACTATACATGGTATCCCACTGTTTGCCCGCTTCTGACTCTAAGCAGGGTCGGCCTGGTTGGTCCCTGGATAAGAGGCCAGCGCTGTTGGAAGTGGTGTTGAAGGCCAATAGTAAATATGGCCTAAATATCCAGTCCCACTATCCCAGGGCAGTGAAGGGTACATTGCCTTGCGTAGGGGATGATGTCTTTTGGATGGGAGCTTTTACAGGTGTCCTGAAAATCCCAATCTGTCTACTTACTATACTATTTAGTACGAAACGCAGCAATATATACACCATTTTGAGCCCCACCACTGAGCATTAACCCACAGTTAGAACATGCACCCTGGCTTTTTTCATTTATCTGGCCACAAAGCAAAAGCATGGGGCTAGCCCATCCCATCATAGAAAACAATAGCAAGCGCTCCAACACACACGGCCATGCTTGACTTTTTTCTGTAGACATTAGACATTTCTATTTTAAGCCAAAATAGATGAAAAATACAGATTCTGCCTTTTTTTAACCATTATCTCTACATTTCATAACATTTATTTAGATAAAATAATATCTAATACTGGAATTCATTTTAATTGTCAACAATAGAGTGTGTGCAACAACACAATCTGGTGGGGCACAGCCCCACTTGCCCCTGGTGTAGTTCACCACTGGTCTTAGTCAACAATATATATAAAATAAATACTAAGAGAGGCAAAATACAGTTGCTACATTATTTGTACTGTGCTACCAATAAAACTAATACAGAACACTGTGTATACACTGCTGTTACCTATTACAGGAAACTGCACATACACTGCAGTTACATATGACAGAACACTACACAGGCACTACAGTTACATATTACAGAACACTGCACAGGCACTGCAGATACATATTACAGAACACTGCATAGACACTGCAGTTACATATTACAGAACACTGCATAGACACTGCAGTTACATATTACAGAACACTGCACAGGCACTGCAGTTACATATTACAGAACACGGCACAGGCACTGCAGTTACATATTACAGAACACAGCTTGTACACTGCAGTTACATATTACAGAACACTGCATGTACACTGCAGTTACATATTACAGAACACTGCACGTACACTGCAGTTACATATTATAGAACACTGCATGTACAATACTGTTACATATTACAGAACACTGCATGTACACTACCATTACATATTACAGAACACTGCACGTACACTAAAGTAACATATTACAAAACACAGCATATACACTGCAGTTAGATATTACAGAACACTGCATTTACACTGCAGTTACATATTACAGAACACTGCATATACACTGTAGTTACATATTACAGAACACTGAATACACTGCATGTACACTGCAGTTACATTTGTAGGTTTTAACACCCGTTTTTCTGGAGCAGTTCCACTCAGCCAGCCGAAGCACCCCTCCCTGCCCTTGGACCAGGAGCCTGATGTGGAGGCCGACCCCACCTTGCCCAACAACACTTCTGGAGCCCCCGAGACAGACGAGTCAGAACCACCCAATAATTTGTCCCCTTTGTCCACGAAGTCTAAAGTGAAGAAGAGCAAGTCGAAGCAAGCGCTGGACTAGAATATCCTTTTTATAAGACAACTCAGTCTCTATACTGAAACACATGGAATTAATTATAGGCAATGTCTTTGATTCAGCCTGTTAGACAGTTTTATTAAGTCTTATTACTGTTTTATACTGTTTACAGAGTCTTACAAGTGACATAATGTTATTACTTTTTGATCATTACATTTGCCTTGATATGATCTCTATTCAGAACATTGTAGATGACTATTTTGTTTAAATTAGTCTTTTTGTATTTGTCATTTGTTTACATGCAATGTCAAAGGCAGGATATATTTAATTAAGCCTCTGTGAGAGTGGCAAATCTGTTTGGATGTTTGTTATTTGAGTGAAGATACATTCTATTCCGGGGGTCTACGTGGTGTAGTGGGCTAAGTGGCTGCATTGCAGGACAGTCTACATCATGATAGTCAGTGGTTCGAGGCTGATTATAGGTTCTATGGGATAGATAAGTCAGATTATCTATCCTGCCACATTGGTCTCAAGCAACTCCTTGTGTGCAGATTGGGTGCCTGTAAATTCAAATGCAGAAGTATAGTTGGTGAGTGTAATCATCCCACACATGAGCTGACTAAAGGCTTCCCTGTTGGACAAGCAGTGATAAAAATTGGCCGGCTGGGTGACATGTGGTTGGATGAACCATGTGAGCGCCCCTCACCATCCCGCGTCTGTCGGGGGGGTGCGGTGCTGCCGACAAGGCAGGGTTAGTGGGGAAAATTGGACAAGACCAATAGAGAGGGGAAAATTGTGAAAATAAGAAAAAACAAAAAAATACATTCTATCTCTTCTATTAATTTGTTCATCATGCATAAAGAACAGTAGTGTTTATACTTACATGATAATATTTAATTGTATGGTTGGGCCTTGTTTGGAAATGTAAAATGTTTATTAATTGTGATGTTTGCCTTATGGTTTGCCCATTGAGAGAATATATGTGTATCTATTGCAGCATAAAATATAAAGTGTATTCATAATGATGTATTTTGTTTGGCACTTCATTTAAATCTTTGTGTAAGGGCTAGTGATTAAACCATCTGACCGGAAGGCCCCTAGTTTAATCCCCAACCCACGGGTGTTGCATGCAGAAGATGTGCCGAAGTGGGCTCATGATCAACTATTGTAAGTATCTTACTATCAAACCCCATGCAGACCACAGCTGTAGTGTTTGGATGTGCCAGCAGGGAGCACTGTTGCATTATAACAATGTATGTCATTACAGTCTACTCATCCACAGCTTGTAGACGCTGGCATACACTGTACCCAACCACCCCTTGGAGAGCTGCCATTTTCAAAAAGAAATTTTGAGAATGTTGTCTTGTGCTACAAGCACTGGATAAAATGATCAGCAAATGAATGCCAAACCAAAGCTCATGAATATTGGAAAACAATAATGACTGTAAAATAATATGTATGAATTTGCTAAACTTCTCACATTTCAAGTCTTACTCCTTGAGGACATTGTGATTGAGTGGTTGATATGGCTATCAAAAGTATTAATAATTAAATCTGTTTTGCTCCCTCTTAAGTTCTTCAGACAGAATTCTCATAGATTAAAATGATGATCAAACCACATCACATGCCAACCACATAAAATGAACTGCAGATTTCAGCCTCAAGGTTTTCAGAGAGAGACCAGTCCCAACAGTTGTGCTCTTGTATGTGCACTTAATTGGACTTCACTGCTGGGAAGTATTAAAGTGAAGAACTTGCTATGACGATCCCGTCGGATGTGGTTTCTCTGACTGCGGACTAGGTGTCTTGGTTGTGGCTCGACACTCTCTGCTTATACAGTATGATTGCAGTGTTCTCTAGGCCTTTAGCCCACAAGGTTTGCTGTGCTGCCATAAACATTGCTGCTTTACACAGCAATGTGATCTTTACAGAATACTAGTGGGCAACATTTTTGAGTTATTACGCACTTTGAATAATTTTCTACATGTAACTCAATGTTCTCTGATGTAATGGATGACCAACTATTTTATGAAAATAAACACTAACATCCCATTGAGTATGTTTCCAGCTACCTCACCACCATCAAAAATGTGGATGAATTTAACAGCTGACCCAGGGAAAGTTGTTCCCAAAATCAAGTTAGTGGTAATATTCCAAAGTAAATAAAATACTGTTCAACCTCTCCAAGTTAATTTAAATTGTGTTTCTGTTATTATGATTTAAATGCTGATTACTGCGATTGTCATCTTTCAGTTGGATTTCATTGCATTACAAAAATACCTTAGTGTGTTTTTCCTGGGCATAGCCCCAGGGCTCTGGTTTATGAACTAAACCTTCTAAATTAAAGCTGAAGTCTCCGGTGCAGAGATCTCCATTTCGGAGCACGGCTCTGTGCCTGATTGGAGCCAAAAGCCCCAAGACCTTGTGGGTCCTCTTTAATGAGATTGACGACCTTGCCTGAGATGAGCGTTAGACCGCAGCCCTGTGTTTACTGCCTGGTGAAAAAACAGATCAGGAGAGGTGTGTGTGTACACACATCATGGGCAAAAGCTTTACTTTTTGTTACGTTCAACCAACAAAAGGTAGTTAAATATTCAAGACCAGTCAATGGAAACCATATTTATATTTTTTATCTTGTTCATTCTTCAACAACACGTCTGTAGACAATTAGAATGCAACAAGTGTTTTTTAATTAGAATCGTGGTGTTCTAATTGTCTACAGGCATATCGTTAGATCATGTATAAACCAGACTTTACACCTGTGTTCAATCATAATAAACATTTACCAATAGATTTATTGCTACAACAAGACAAAAACATTGTCCCAAGGCTGTAGTCTTTTATTTTATATGACTCTCATCAAGAGTCATTCCTGCAATGCGGTGACATTTGGACCTCAAAATGTGAAAGGTTTCTTCTATGCTTTCAGAAAAATACAAGAAATCTCTGCCATTTAAATCCTAATAAATATAAAAGCAGATCTTTTATTTATTGTTTATTTCAACTAAAATATATTAATTTAATGCTTTCAGATAGTTATGTTTATGGATTAGCCTCCCAGCAGAAAAGAGTTGTTACAATGTAATTATGAATATTTAAATAAGTGTTGATAAGGTCACACCCCCTCTCACACACTGAAAAGCCCGGGACGTGCTCTCACTGGGACTGTGTGGCTAAACACAGTGACCTGGATGGATCCATATTCCTATGCCCACTAGATTGGACCAACAATAATTGCTGGGTCTCAGGAGATTTATGTAGATCTCCATGTTTAGTTGAACAAGGTTAACACAGAAAATGTAAAGGAATATTACATTTGATTGTACTTTTAAATTATGATATAAGCAATAGCAACAACTGTAAGTATTTGTTGAAACATAAACAATATATAAATATAATATGTTGGGGAAAGTATGTGATGCCTACTGAGATGGCAATGATTTTAGTATAAAATATCTAAATAAATGAATTAACATTGTTAGAGAGTCAGACTCGTAGTCTGAATGTTACTGGTTTAATTCCTGAATGGGACAAATGTCATTGTTTCCTTGAGCAAGGAGATGTCCCTGTACTCACTGTGAGTCACTCTTTATAAGAGCATCTGCTAAATATCAAATGATTATTTTCAATTTTGATTTATAAAAAGTGTTTTATAATAAAATATGTGAACCTTTTTGGTAACTTTGAGTAAATGTCTCCTATAGCCACTAATTAGAGCCACTCCTCCCTACAGAACTTAGCCAACTGAATGAGGATTTATGGGTGTCTGGCATGTACTGCCTGCTTCAGGGCCTGATCATTTGTAAACATTGGGCTTCCACTTGTCCAATCCTAAACAGATCTTCTTTCTACTGAGCCATTCTTTGGTAGATTTGCTTGAATATTTTGGGTTATTGTCTTGTTTGAAGACCCATTTTCAGACCATCTTTAGCTCCTTGAATGATGGCCTGATTTTTTGTTCAAAAATCTCTTGGTGTAACTCAGAATTTATGGTATCCTTAATGACTGTCTGTTCAGGTCCAGAGGATGAAAAGCAGCCCCAGATCTTGACCGTCCTTCCACCCTGCTTGACCATTGAGATAAGGGACTTTGCTTACCACCAAATCTTGGGTTTTTGTCAGACATAGCTGTTTTGATTGTGTCCAAAAAGGTCAATTTTTGACTTGTTTGTCCAGAGAATGTACTGCCATAAACCATCAGATTTGTCCAGTCCTCTCTTCTAGGCCGGCACAACCTCTTCCCTCCTCCATGGCTAAATGAAACACTACGAGCTCACAGACGTGGTTTTCGAGCCTCTGAGTGGAAATGGAGAAAATATCTTCTCTCACTAGACCCCTTCAATCTCAAAAACAACAGACAGGTAGACCTCCTGTCTTTTCTGTCCTAGACATTTTGAGTGTGCAGTCTCCAAACAACTCTCCAGTTATCTCTCAGGATGATCTCCTCGACCCCAACCAGTCAGGCTTCAAGACGGGCCACTCGACTGAGACTGCTCTACTCCATGTAACTGAAGCTTTTTGCAAGGTCCAATTTAACTCCTCTTGTTCTTATTGTCCTTCAACACTGTTTGAACCATCACATCCTACTTTCCACCCTCTTGGATCTCAGCATCTCTGACTCTGCACACTTCTGGATCATGCACCAGATGATTACAATCACCGACTACGTCCGCGATTGAATCCAAAGGCAACCGATCTGGACACAAGAAGTTGCTGGAGAGCGACGTGGCAGAATACATAATCTGAGTTATCTAACCGTAAATCCCGGACATTGCTATGCCAATTTGCGCTGCCTTGTACAGGAGTCAGAGAACCCATAGTCAGGTTCGAACCTGTGACTATCATGATGTACGCAATGCAGCGACTTGGCCCACTAAACCATGCATATCACACCTGGCAGGCCACTCTTACCAGATGGCATGGAGAGGGTCTTTGTCTGTTGCACGAACACTTACCACTGGTGTTCCTCAAGGCTCTGTTCTAGGCCCTCTCCTCTCTCTACACCCAATCCCTTGGTTCTGTCATAACCTCACGTGGACTCTTCTATCACTAGTGTTGGCAGTTCAGTTTTTCCGGTAAGTAACGTTACATTTTGTTTTACATTATGTGTTAATACTGTTTTTCGTTAGCATCCCAATTAATATCAGTTACCTAGCTAGATTACTCCTCCCTCTCGTCTAAAATCGTCACATCCGCAACCAAGATGTCTGCCCCCGTAATGGCAAATTCGATGAGCCAAATTAGATCTTCACAAACCAATGGGTGACATCACACATGGTTATATCCAGTGATAAATATATATATACAATCTATGGAAGGGATATGACATTGAAACCTTATTTATCGCCAATATTAGGATACAGGGTTTAATTAATAAACTAAAACATTTGTGTATAAATAGCTTACAAAATAGGTTACCTGTTGTAGTTCATTTGGGCTTCTGCCAGTGGCATATGGAAAGGGGTGAGCAGCCACGAGCTTAAAGGGCATCCTTTATCTCCTATTAGATGACACCCCCCGGCAGCACAAAGTGCCTTTCAAACAGCTGCTTCGGGCCACTTTCATTCAATATCTGCCCGTCATGGGTAGACCCAGGCCATTTGGGTTCCACATCCAAAATGTTTTAGTCTGCATCAAACTCAACATGTGTGTTGATGCTGTGGTACCTCTTCCTGTTCACCTAAACATTCTCGTTTACGCTGGGAGCAATGATCTTTACATGAGTGCCATCAATTGCGCCTATTACTCATGGGAAGCCGGCTATTTGCATGAATTGTGTTTACTTCTGTTGGATTATGCGGGGTGTTGTTGGGAAGTCAATGAAACGCGTGACAATGTGTGGAGCTGTAAGTGCCATAATTGTTTCAATGAAAATTCTGCCTATTGATGGTTGTGATGGGCCAAATCATCACCATTGCATTCCTGCATTTTTCTTGATGCAAAAAAACCAAACATCATCACCACCGTCAATTCAGATGAAAATGCTTTGTTCCGAAGCCACTGTTAAAATAATGTCCCTCACCAAGTCGCTGGCAAAGGTGATGCCTGCTCTGTCCAAACGATACTGATTAATTAACTGTGCGTCGTCAAATAATTCAAAAGCATTCTTCCTCTCCTAAAAGATTTGTGCATGTCTCTCTCCTCAGTGCCATCACAATCACAAGCCCCTACTGGCAACTCCTAAACACTTGAGAGACCTCTCGAGCTGTCTTAAATAACTGTGAGATTAAGAGTGATTCTTAGCTTTAAGAAATTTGATAACTTGCTTATATACTCAAGTTTGATAATAGAAGTACATTTGGGGAATTCTTGTGTGAATGCATTTAACACTAAAATGCCACTTTGAGAAGCTTGATAAATAGGGGCCCTGATCACTATTGATTACATTCTAGAGTATTTGCAAATTGCCATCAACACTGAGGCTGCAGACTTTGTGAAAATTAGTAATTGTGACATTCACAAAACTTTGACCACGACTGTACCTTGCTAATGTCAAATGTAACAAATTGAATGAAATTTTTTATTCTGGTAATGCTTAGTATTTGTGTCTTTGAAAACACTTTGACAAGTACTGTGGTAATTTACTATGCTGTCTTTAAAGTGTAGTCTATGCAAACCAGTGTTTTGGATTAGGCATTAATCTGATGATTTGGAACCTTGGATTACAAAAAGCAATGTGGCCTGAGCTTCATATCCAGCTAGTCTTTAAGATGCCGTTTCACATAATTAATCCGACTAGCTTCAGTGGCTTTATCCCATATTTCATAATGACACTAATAATGCCTAATTATATAATGTAAAATTTTGGCTGGTGTTTAAACATGTAATTTAGCTTGTGTAATGGTGCATATAATGTATTTTCCTTTTAATCGTCTCAATTTTTTCGTCAGGGAAACAGAAGCGAGGCTTTGCATCTCAATAAAGCCTTCTTGATTAAGGGACAGTTGTTGTTGTTGTTGTTTTTGAACGAGTCTGCTTACTTCTCGGCTCTAACTCCCAACCCCCCTCCCCGCCCCTTGGTTCAGGCCTGGACTCAAAGACCCCCTGCTGGCTGCTTAGTGGAGTGGCTTTATCAGTGTGAGTTCTCTACGCTCCCCTTCGTCTCGTGTCTATATGTCAGCCACAAGCTGCAAGCGACAGTCATAAATAACAACGTACCCGAGTCTCTGTGATGAAAGACTCAATTCATTAAAGCACTACCGCTCACTCTCTGAAAAATGTTCAGTTTCTTTTTTTATTACTTTATAGATACACACATGCATACATACATAGTGTGTGTGTGTATATGAAAACTTTTTGCCACTTAATTTTAAAGTAATCACATCGCAGATTAATAGGGTGCACTTATTGCTTTTAGTTCTTACTTGGCTCCTCGCCCTCACTATTCATTCTATTTCTGTAGTCCAAACATCCCTCAGCCGATTTGGATAGCACCGGTATTTTCATATCTATTTTCTGTATAGGTGTTCCTATGGATATAGCAACAGCATCTTGAAAGCTACAGTAAACAGGTTAATCAACCTTCTTGAGAACATTGCCTACAAACAACGGCAGAACTTTTTAACATTCAAAGTACATTGTCCATAAATCTCAACATTTAAAGAAATCGCAAGAGAACTTACATTAGGTTTCCCTTAACCAATTTACTTTGTGTAACCATAGGACCTAACATGTATTACTGCAGGTCTACATGATCTATATGAATCTCATTATGCCTTCAATGTCACCATTATGTTTTTACGAAAAGCATTTCAATCTCATGTCTCTAACATGACTGAAGTATCAAACTGAATGAAAGGGTGGCTTATCCTCTTTTGATCGTAGTTTAAGCAATGTTTAAATTACGACGAAACCTCACAGTGGCGATCCTGGGGAACATGGTTAGAGTAGAAACGAGACCATTTTCTCCAGATTACAGGAAACTTTATTTGAATTCACAGTCAGGCTGACGAGATATGAAGAAAGAAATTGTTTTTTTTATCTGTAGAATTTCGAATTTGGTCATGTCATATAAAACTGCAAAAATGCTTTATTAGATACTAGAACAATTTTGCTGTTTGTTTCACATCCATATGCAGTAGAATTCAGGAAACAAATGTCTATTTTACGTAAACCTGAAAGACCTGAGTTCATGTTGTGTTAGGTGAAATATAAATGCTTTTACAGCAGAATTAGTTAAATATGTTAAATTAAAACCTAACAAAATCAAGCCGGTTATGAGTGCAGGTAAAGTTAGATAGGGTTATTATTTTTGGGGGGGGGCATTAACATGCCCGACTTTCATGCCGATGGTTGTGAGTTCTTTTGTTTCCTAACCCAAACATTCACCCTTTGTACTCTAACCTTAAATATTAGTTTTCCTAAACTTAATCCTAACCTTAAGCCAAACCTTCACCCTTTGTACTCTAACCTTAAACATTATTTATCCTAAACTTAATCCTAACCTTAACCCTGTGACCTTTGACCTTAAACATTATTTTCCTAACCTTAACCCAAACTTTAACTCTGTGTACTCTAATGCCTAACATTAATCATTATTTTTCCTAACCTTAAATCAGATCTTAACCCAAAGTACTGTATTGCCTAACCTTAACCCTAGCCTTAAAGGAATATTTTATCACATGCAATTGTGGTTTTATAGTGCTCAGTACTAAATGGTAAAACAAAAGAAATCACATTTCAGATTAATGTCTGAGTGCTGATATCTTGCTTTAATTGCCCTGATTATTCAGGATGTGCCTCATTTCATGTTTCAGTTTGTAATGTAACTCAACGAAACATGTCATACAAAATCGTGGTACAGATTAACATAAAATAATTGACATTTTCCCCTGAGACGATTCGGCCTTCCCTCCAAACTGGATGATCAAGCCAGGAGGACATTGATCCGGGAAGCTACCAAGAGGCCAATGGTAACTTTGAAGGACTTACAAGTCCTTATGTTTGAGATTGTTGTCACATGCATAGACTGATTCTAATGATATGTGGCAAAAGGTTTTATGGTCAGATAAGTCTAAGATTTAACTTTTTGGACTGAACTGCAAGCATTATGTTTGGCAAAAAACAAACACTGCACACAACCCAAAACATACCAACTGTGAAGAATGGTGGTGTCTACATTATGTGGTGGGGGTGTTTCTCTTCAGCTGGGACTGGACAACTGGTCAGGAATGAAGGGGAAATAGATGCTGCCAAGTACACCCAAATTCAGAAGATTTTCCAGCATGAAAATGATCCTTATCACACCGCAAAAAAACTATGCAGTGGCTTAACGATAGGAAGTTGACTGTCCTTGAGTGGCCAAATCAGAGCCCTGACATAAATCCAAATGAAAATCTATGGCTGGACTTGAAGACAACAGTCCATCACCACCCACCATGAAATTTGACTGAACTCGAACAATTCTGCAAGGAAGAATGGGCAAATATTCCCCAATCTAGGTGCGCAAAGCTAATAGAGACATAATTTATTCATTGAAATGTTTTCACGTTTCCGAACTGTTGCCTTTTTACATTACTTGAATGTTGTAAGGCAGAATGTGTAAATAAAGCTGGAACATAAACATATTTTTAATGTGTTTTGATTTCAGGCTGTAAGACAAAAAAGTAACTTTCAAATGAGTTTGATGATTTTCTATCAGCACAAAAAATGTTGCAGTTAGTTATTGATATTTTAAAGGTGATTTCCACCTGTAGCCTTTTTACATGACCCCACACCTGGCACAGTGTTTGATGCTGTTATGCTGGCTGATAGTTTTAACTCACTTTCAGTTAAATTGGTGCAGACGCCTGGAGGTGATTTAGGTTATATCATTAGCAACAAATAGAAAAAGTGACATGGTGAGAAGAAAAGTCATGAGACATGAAACAGGAGACTGTTACCGTGGCAACAGGCTATGTAGTTCTACAAGCCTAAATACAAAAAAAAAAAAACAATACAATTATCTTTAAATGTTCGTGGACCATCCTTTTAGTTCTTTGGTTAGTAGGAAGAGAAGATTAAATGTCCACAGAGAAGTTACAGTAACTTTTTTGGACTAGTCTATATTTACTGTCTTGGTTCATATTTCTGGCATGTCTTTTTTTTACTCCTGTACAATATGTCAGCAATTAGCCATCTATTTTAGGCATTTTTGGCTCTTATTAGACTGAGAAAGTGGGTAAAGTTTTTTTTGCTCAAAGAGTAGTGGGGCGGATAAACCTATGTTGCATTTGTACAAAAGCACTGGAGGCAGTGCTTTATGACCGTGCTCAACCACCCTGCTTGACCACCCTGCTTGACCACCCTGCTTGACCACCCTGCTTGACCACACTAGATTCTAATGAACTTCAATTTCTTCTATTTAGTTAGATTATGCAAGCCTTTTTCCTGTTTCTTTTGATCCACGTGGAGTTGAGCTAAACTGGTGTGGATAGTTCTTTTGCTTTCCATTCAGTGAGGAGTATTTTGTGGGCATTTATGGTGTGTTTTTATAAGGGAACATATTCTAGTTGTCAGATTTCTGTGGATGTCTTTCAGAATACGTTTAATACCCCCACCTGTTATCATTTTGTTGATCAGTAATGTTTTTTAGTTCCCTTCCTGTATGAACAACAGAATATTGGGATGATTCTTTGGTGTCCCAGTATGAAGGATTGAAGGCAAAGTTGTAGAAAAAAAACTAGTTTGAGCACAAAACAGCAGCATAACGAAGAAGGTGAGGAGAGATTGAAGCAACAGAAATTAGAAAGTAGTTCAAATCCTCGTCAAGACATTCGACTCGAAACCTAGAAAAGGTGCAGTGAACGTTGCCAATTGACTCTGTGACCTCCAACCGAGGATGAGTACAGTTTCAAACAGGTTGTCACATCACCCTGTAGCACCAGTCCTACTGATCAGCAAGTTTCTTTTGTTTTGTTTTAAAGATACTCTGGGGGTATTTTTATTATTTCATTCACAGAACAGTAGAAAGCAGAGGCTAAAGTGACAGGCATGTAGGAGGGACAGAACGGATGGGCACAAACAACGGCCGAGCAGGGGCTCAAAAACCTGTCGAAGATATTTTATCTCAAATTCTGGCATGTTCTGTGCTGGGACAACTTCACATTGCCTTTCTAGTGTTTCCAGTCAGTAAGGTTTCTTGGGTTTAATAATTGGCCAGGGCTGATGTTGTCTTTCTTTACTTGTTTTGCAGTATTAGAGATGTTCTTCTTGTCCCGCTCAGTTCCCCACTGTACTTCAGCTCAAGCCTATTCCAGATGTGACCTGGTCTGGTTGATCTCACACCAGCCTGATTCCACCCCATGCGTACATATTACATGATGTTATTTTACCATGCTATAGAGACGCCAAATTACATTTTATTTTTAAAGTTTATTTTCAAACTGTAGTGCCTAAATCAAACCTTATACCTAACCTAACCCCACTGGAGTGTTCTCTAAACTTAACCATTCCCTGTACATGATTTTGGAGTGTTGCCTAACCTTTCTCCATATGCACATATCTATAGCTCGCAAAAATTGAATTTGGCGTCTCTATAGCATGATAAAACAACATCGTGTTACAAATTACGCATGATGCTCACCCTAGTCACGCCTAAAAATAAACTTTTTATGGCTGTCATTCTTTTCAGTTCGCCACTCATAAATGGTTGAATAACACAGAAATAACTAAATATGTTGCATTACAGGGATGAATATACTTTTTACAATATCTGGAAAATCATCTGTCTTTTGGGATTTAGCCATCAGAGACAGAATTGACAACCCACCATCAGAGCTGACAGCAGGTTATGAAAACATACATATTTTCCCTGCTGAAATAAAAACTTAAGGCAAACATTTTTTAAATGTGGAAAATTATTCATTTGAAAAGTAATTGCAATAATTGTTTGAATTTCCAATTGTTTAAAACGTGTTAAGTTATATCTCTGTCATCTAGTCACCATGATAACTGAATAACATAATTGTTTCACGGTTCCCAAACTGCAGTTTTTGGTTGTAAATTATCAAAATGTGCATAAAAATGAATATAATGTAAAATATGTAATATTCTACCTGATATTATCAACAGCCATTATTGGACCCACTACCGTATATATATATATGTTATTGGATCCACTACTGTATAAATATATATGTTATTGGACCCACTACTGTATATATATATATATATGTTACTGGACCCACTACCGTATATATATGTTATTGGACCCACTACTGTATATATATATATATGTTATTGGACCCACTACCGTCTATATATATGTTATTGGACCCACTACTGTATATATATATATATATGTTATTGGACCCACTACTGTATATATATATATATATGTTATTGGACACACTACTGTATATATATATATATGTTATTGGACCCACTACTGTATATATATATATGTTATTGGACCCACTACTGTATATATATATATATATGTTATTGGACCCACTACTGTATATATATATATATGTTTTTGGACCCACTACTGTATATATATATATATATATATGTTATTGGACCCACTACTGTATATATATATATATATGTTATTGGACCCACTACTGTATATATATATATGTGCATCTCATTTACTCTACGGCATCTCTGTTGAATGGAGATGTGTGAAAAGTTTAGATCAAAGTTTAATCAAATGTCTGCATGGAATAATGATCAAAGTCCTATATATGGTTGAGGCTTGCGCGGCTAGAAGTTGACGGAAGTAGATTTTGAATAACGGCGAGGCAGTCTGATGATGACCCTGTAGAGCACCGGTGTCAAACCGGTTCCACGGAGGGCCGAGTGTATGCTGGTTTTTGGTCTTTCCTTTCAATTACAGCCCAATTAAGACATAGACTGCCAGGTGAGGCGAGATCCTAACCAATTAGTGACATTCAATCATTCAGGTACAAGGTAAAAGCGAAAACCTGCAGACACTAGGCCCTTTGTGGATCTGGTTTGACACCCCTGCTGTAGAGGGCAAGTCTGGACGGAGTTCTCTTTTCTTCTATGTGGTTACCCCTTGGGTGAGGGCTCATACCGACGTGGGCCCCAGAAAGCTCACCACACACCGTTCAAAATAGAAGCCCTCATCCTCACCAGTTCTTTCCATAGAAATTGAATGTGTAGAAAGGCCATTCCAATGCAAATCAATGTAGCAGAATGGTCAGAGCAGTAGCCATTTTTACGTGTACCATTACATTGCAAAGGTCTAGTGGCCTACTTCTGCATTAAACCAATTTGCGTGTTGTTACCGTGACAACTAATGACAGTTGCCATTTTTTTGTGTACTAATCGAATGACCAAGCAAAACAGTTTAATAAGGCTTCTATAGATGTAATTTCTAGTGTTCTTTCCTTCTTCGTATTCCTGTCATATTCACACATGCTGACCTTCCTCTTTCACTAGGCCCTTTCTTGACCCAGTGCCTTAGTTTTGGCCCATGGTCAATTTGCATGCACCCACTTAACAGCATCTTATTTATTGTTTAAATATTCCATTGTTTCTGCTGTGCAATTTTACATACCAATTAATCAACATTTCTAATTTAGACTTCTATTGCATTAAATGTACATGTGCTTACATCATTTACTCTGAAGATCCACAACCTGTATTATTTTTTTTTATTCTTCTTGTGTAATTCATGTGTAACCTTATGTCTTCTACACCTTTCATTTTTAAAAAGGCCAGGTTGTCGTTTCAAATAAGTATCTGTTCTCAAGGTGCCCACCTTGTTAAATAAATAAAAATAAATGCTTCGGGTAACGTCTTAAATAATCTTTCAAAATATGGGGATTAGGCAGCCAAGTGAAGGAAAGTGTTCTAGGATTCTCAGTCCTAACAAACTGTACTT
The DNA here is from genome assembly GCA_016801145.1 of Umbra pygmaea. Lineage (NCBI taxonomy): Eukaryota > Metazoa > Chordata > Actinopteri > Esociformes > Umbridae > Umbra > Umbra pygmaea. The sequence goes on along the minus strand of JACXGM010004491.1, from coordinate 709 downwards.
TTTCCTTTCATAGTTTCCTATTTCATGAGGGTGTTTTAATTTTTGGGGGGAGTTGCCCACTTCATTTCTCACCTATCACCATGGGGACCACATTTGTAGAGTTACAGAACTTTATCCCTACTGGCTAACCTTCATCTTAGCAGCCTACATTCCTACTGGCTAGCCTTCATAATAGCAGCCTACATCCCTACTGGCTAGCCTTCATCATAGCAGCCTACATCCCTACTGGCTAGCCTTCATTATAGCAGCCTACATCCCTACTGGCTAGCCTTCATAATAGCAGCCTACATTCCTACTGGCTAGCCTTCATCATATCAGCCTACATCCCTACTGGCTAGCCTTCATTATAGCAGCCTACATCCCTACTGGCTAGCCTTCATCATAGCAGCCTACATCCCTACTGGCTAGCCTTCAGAATAGCAGCCTACATTCCTACTGGCTAGCCTTCATCATATCAGCCTACATCCCTACTGGCTAGCCTTCATAATAGCAGCCTACATCCCTACTGGCTAGCCTTCATCATAGCAGCCTACATCCCTACTGGCTAGCCTTCATTATAGTAGCCTACATCCCTATTGGCTAGCCTTCATAATAGCAGCCTACATCCCTACTGGCTAGCCTTCATCATAGCAGCCTACATCCCTACTGGTTAGCCTTCATTATAGCAGCCTACATCCCTACTGGCTAGCCTTCATAATAGCAGCCTACA
>JACXGM010004490.1:0-38030 GCA_016801145.1 Umbra pygmaea | reverse complement strand
TCAAGTTTACCTTAGTCTGACAAAAGTTCAAGTAAGTCTGACAAAAGTTCAAGTAAGTCTGTAAAAAGTTCAAGTAAGTCTTACAAAAGTTCAAGTAAGTCTGACAAAAGTTTAAGTAAGTCTGACAAAATTTCAAGTTTTCCTCAGTCTGACAAAAGTTCAAGTAAGTCTGACAAAAGTTTAAGTAAGTCTGACAACAGTTCAAGTAAGTCTGACAAAAGTTCAAGTAAGTCTGACAAAAGTTCAAGTAAGTCTGACAAAAGTTTAAGTAAGTCTGACAAAAGTTCAAGTTTTCCTCAGTCTGACAAAAGTTCAAGTAAGTCTGACAAAAGTTCAAATAAGTCTGAAAAAAGTTCAAGAAAGTCTGACAAAAGTTCAAGTTTCCCTCAGTTTGACAAAAGTCCAAGTAAGTCTGACAAAAGTTCAAGTAAGTCTGACAAAAGTTTAAGTAAGTCTGACAGAATTTCAAGTTTTCCTCAGTCTGACAAAAGTTCAAGTAAGTCTGACAAACGTTCAAGTAAGTCTGACAAAAGTTCAAGTAAGTCTGACAAAAGTTCAAGTAAGTCTGACAAAAGTTCAAGTAAGTCTGACAAAAGTTCAAGTAAGTTTGACAAAAGTACCAGTACGTCTGACAAAAGTTCAAGTAAGTTTGACAAAAGTCCATGTAAGAATGACAAAAGTTCAAGTTTTCCTCCGTCTGACAAAAATGCATTTTTAAACTTTACCTACAGGGGGCAGCACTCAATGTTGAAACGGTAGTGCCATTTTAAGAAAAGTGCTGTTCTCTATAGTGTGTATTAGTATTGCAATAGTTTGAAATAGTGTGTATTATTATTGAAGCTTCAGCTTAAGGAATTTCGTCTAAATGACCCTATGGAAGATTAACTACAAAAGGATACCCCTTAATTTAAAATGTCCCATTTTGTCAAAATCTAAATTTGTTCGCTTTTTTAATGATAAGGTCTAGAGGGTCTAGAGGGTCTACGATAAGGCCATGCGTCAGTCAAACAACAACCAGCAACAACGTCATGAATATGAGTTATACAGGCCAAAATTGACCTGTCTTTGGCAGAGCTGCTGACGGAGGAGCTGTAAAACTATATTAGCTTGCTACTTGCTACTATCGGAATCAGAGCCTCTCGCTTCCAATTAAAGACGGATAAGAGTTACAGGATATCCATTGCTGCTTAAAAACTAATCCTTCATGACATTACTGCAATTATGTTTATATATTGTTATCATAGCCTGTTTTCATAAATTGCCAGCTAAAACTGATAAGCACTAAATAGCATGGATTCAACCTTCTTCTAAAGATGGGACCGAATTTTGTAGTGTAAATGGAAAGAAATCCTTTCATTCATGATCATGTTGTGAATGTAAATGTCAGGTTAAAATACAAGCTAAATTAATAAATTTAAGAAAGTTATTTATAAGTTGAATGCAGGCTGACAAAGTTCAAGTAAGTCTGACAAAAGTTCAAGTTTTCCTCAGTCTGACAAATGTTCAAGTAAGTTTGACAAAAGTTCAAGTAAGTCTGACAAAAGTTCAAGTAAGTCTGACAAAAGTTTACGTTTTCCTCAATCTGACAAATGTTCAAGTAAGTTTGACAAAAATTCAAGTAAGTATGACCAAAGTTCAAGTTTTCCTCAGTCTGACAAAATTTCAAGTAAGTCTGACAAAAGTTCAAGTAAGTTTGACAACAGTTCAAGTAAGTCTGACAAAAGTTCAAGTTTTCCTCAGTCTGACAAATGTTCAAGTAAGTTTGACAAAAGTTCTAGTAAGTCTGACAAAAGTTCAAGTTTTCCTCAGTCTGACAAAAGTTCAAGTAAGTCTGACAAAAGTTCAAGTAAGTATGAAAAAAGTTTAAGTAAGTATGACAAATGTTCAAGTTTTCCTTAGTCTGAGAAAAGTTCAAGTAAGTCTGACAAAAGTTCAAGTAAGTCTGTAAAAAGTTCAAGTAAGTCTTACAAAAGTTCAAGTAAGTCTGACAAAAGTTTAATTAAGTCTGACAAAATTTCAAGTTTTCCTCAGTCTGACAAAAGTTCAAGTAAGTCTGACAAAAGTTCAAGTAAGTCTGACAAAAGTTCAAGTAAGTCTGACAAAAGTTCAAGTAAGTTTGACAAAAGTGTAAGTAAGTCTGACAAAAGTTCAAGTAAGTCTGACAAAAGTTCAAGTAAGTCTGACAAAAGTTCAAGTAAGTCTGACAAAATTTCAAGTAAGTCTGACAAAAGTTCAAATGTGTCTGACAAAAGTTGAAGTTTTCCTTATTCTGACAAATGTTCTAGTAAGTCTGACAAAAGTTTAAGTAAGTTTGACAAAAGTTCAAGTAAGTTTGACAAAAGTTCAAGTAAGTTTGACAAAAGTTCAAGTAAGTTTGACAAAAGTTCAAGTAAGTTTGACAAAAGTTTAAGTAAGTTTGACAAAAGTTCAACTAAGTCTGACAAAAGTTCAACTAAGTCTGACAAAAGTTCAAGTTTTCCTCAGTCTGACAAAAGTTCAATTAAGTCTGACAAAAGTTCAAGTAAGTATGAAAAAAGTTCAAGTAAGTATGACAAATGTTCAAGTTTTCTTTAGTCTGACAAAAGTTCAAGTAAGTCTGACAAAAGTTCAAGTAAGTCTGTAAAAAGTTTAAGTAAGTCTGACAAAATTTCAAGTTTTCCTCAGTCTGACAAAAGTTCAAGTAAGTCTGACAAAAGTTCAAGTAAGTCTGACAACAGTTCAAGTAAGTCTGACAAAAGTTCAAGTAAGTCTGACAAAAGTTCAAGTAAGTCTTACAAAAGTTCAAGTAAGTCTTACAAAAGTTCAAGTAAGTCTGACAAAAGTTTAGGTAAGTCTGACAAAATTTCAAGTTTTCCTCAGTCTGACAAAAGTTCAAGTAAGTCTGACAAAAGTTCAAGTTTTCCTCAGTCTGACAAAAGTTCAAGTAAGTCTGACAACAGTTCAAGTAAGTCTGACAAAAGTTCAAGTAAGTCTGACAAAAGTTCAAGTAAGTCTGACAAAAGTTTAAGTAAGTCTGACAAAAGTTCAAGTTTTCCTCAGTCTGACAAATGTTCAAGTAAGTTTGACAAAAGTTCAACTAAGTCTGACAAAAGTTCAAGTAAGTCTGACAAAAGTTCAAGTTAGTCTAACAAAAGTTCAAGTAAATCTGACAAAAGTTCAAGTAAGTTTGACAAAAGTTCATGTACGTCTGACAATGTCCTAAAATGGACACTGTAAGGTGTGGCTTAATTTAGGACTCAATTATTTTACGTTACTACAATGTAATTTTTTTTGAGTGTATGACATACAATTGAATGCTCAGAAAACATAAATCATTTTTGTTGTATGATTAAAACAGCCCTAAATCACATTAAATACGTTCTGAGGGAACTATTTTGTAAACGTATGAGAGGGTCAATTACGTTTGTAGGGAACTAAATTGAACACTCGAATAACATTCAATATGAACAGCTGAAGATCATGACATAGCATGTACATAGCATAGTTTTTGCTAGGGCAGAGGTCGGGGATGGTGGATGTGCGTATGAATCCGCGACTTGCATGCCAGTGTTCGCGAGTTCAAATCCAGACCGGCACTTTGTGTGTGTTTTGTTCTACATTGCTTGCGTCATGCATACAGGCGATTGTCGGTTTTTGTAATGTTAACCCTAACCTTAATTCTAACCTTAACCTCAGTAACGTCATATCTAACCTTAACCGTTAGTAACCTCATGCCTAACCTTAACCGTTACTATCCTCCTACCTAACCTTAACTGTGAATGTTGCAATATAATTTTGAACACTATGGAATGTATGGAATGTTCTCGCATAAATCCGCTAAACGAAATGTACCGGAGCAACGTAATTGAAATACAAATATAGCCTAATAACAAAACGTGCAGTTCAAACGTAAAAACACTCTAATAATGTTGGCATATAACGTAATTTAGGATTTCAAAATAGTTTCCTGAGAACGTAATTTGGGAGAAATTCTGAGATTTACGGTTGGTTTAAAAAAGTTAAGTTCATCAGACATAAATTCACAGTCAAACAAGTGTCATGTGACACATTTATTTTGTGTCTACTGTACTCAATATTTTAATGTTCCCATAGTTTACTAAACTAAAAGATTTGAGTGCAATGCGTTTCAACCAAATAATTAGGTTGACTGAGCGAATTAACAGTGTTGGGTCTAGTACCTTGGTACAGCTCTGACCCCAAAATGAATATATAATCTGCCTCTCTTCCCCATCACAAATGAATGAGACTTGAGTGGGGACTGAGAAAGTACAGAAAGACCCTAGTCCCCCGACACATTAACTACTGCAGCATAACATCTGGGGCTGACAGGGGGGACTGGAGATGTGGTCATGCACAAAGGAGGGTATCCCAGTGGAGAGAGGGAAGCCTACCAGGCAAGCCAGCATGGGTGGTTCCTCAACTGTGCCGCCATTCTCTTTTAGCCCCCTGGGCCAGACTACAGTATATCATAGAATTTATTGAAGAGATGAGTCTTCAGCATAGACTTAAAAGTTTGTCTTTGAACGCTGTCTTCTTTTGCCGCCATGCATATCCAAATAACTCCAACTTTTTTTTCATGTGTCCACAGTACCTTCTTCTAAATTGAAGCTGGCTTGTTTGTGGCGTGTGTGCAGAAAAGCCTTCTTCCGCATCACTCTCCCGTACAGCTTCTCCTTGTGCAAAGTGCACTAAATTGTTGAACGATGCACATTGACACCATCTGAAGCAAGATGATGATGTAGGTCTTTGGAGGTGGTCTGTGGGTTGTTTTTGACTGTTCTCAGCATCCTTCACCTTTGCCTTTCTGTTTACTTGGCCTGACACTTCTGGCCTTAACAAGAACTGTGCCTGTGGTCTTCCGTTTTTTCACTATGTTCCTCACAGTGGACACTGACAGCTTAAATCTTTGTGATAGCTTTTTGTAGCCTTCCTCTAAACCATAATGTTGAACAATCTTTGTTTTCAGGTTATTTGAGAGTTGTTTTGAGGCCCCCATGTTGTCACTCTTCAGAGGAGAGTCAAAAAGAACAACAACTTGCAATTGGCCACCTTAAATAGCTTTTCTCATGATTGGATACACCTGTCTATGAAGTTCAAGGCTTATAGCTTACAATTGCTATAACAACTAGATAATTATTAGTCAACATGTGACGTACATAGCCAGTAACAAAATAATTAAAAAGAATGTCAATTAGAGACATGGCTAACAACCTCATTTTTTCTTAGGTTGTATTAACATGTCTCATATGTCCTTAAAGCTTAGGATTTTGGGGTTCTAGCAAATATCTTGGTTTTGGTGTTGCTTTAACATTCAAAACATTACAACTACTGATGTCAGCTTAGCATCTTGCAATCACTGATGTTTTTTTCGCTTCATAAAAAATACTATGTGGAATATAATCTAAGCCCACAAATGCAATATTTAAGTTATATGTAAATGTCTCATACATCCTTAAAGCTCGGGATCTTGGGGTTCTAGCAAATATCTCAGTTTTTCATGTGAAAATGACAATTTCATGACTGCACATTTACGAGAATCCCAGTTAAAACTAACCACAGGTGCTTTGTTTGTGAAGCATGGAACACGTTTTCAAACCAAATACGCAGTTTCAAAGTGTGTTAGCCTCTCATACGTCTTCATATACGTCATCCTTGAGAAACAGAGATGTTATAAAAGTTCAAGATAATCCTTTTTATCCGGAGTTAGACAGAGATATTTGAATCCAGAGATTGGTAGTCTGTCTGCTGACCCGGATGCAAAAGTCATCACGTTGCGTTTCTTGTGAAAATATCCTTTTATTATTAAAAACTATAGCTCATTGGCTGATCATCATTCCAAAGTTTTAGACATATGTTGCAATCCCCTGAAACACATGATAAGATGTGATTCCAGGACCCTATCTCAATATATGGCATTGTAGTTGTCTTTCAAAGAGGATGTAGAAAAATAAAAACAAAACATTATTATGCATTTTCTTTATTTCACCTTGTGCCATATTCCCTGTGTACATTTATTCAAAATACATTTTAGATATCCCAAAAAATTTAATGTCTTTCCTTTTAAAAATCATTAACCATATGAATGTAATTGCTTCAGGTCCAGTGCTACAAGAGGTTCATTTTGGGTATGTTTTTTTAGGCAGAATTTGACAATCAGGGCCGATCCTTAAGAGGTTAATGAGCTCACCAAACTAATTGTGTGTTTGAATTACTCAGTGCTAGGTAGTTAACAGATATTCAAATCAACAAAATGACAAGGGTTCTCAAATGTATGCAACTTTCTAATTTCGTTTTGATGCATATTGCACATTTTCTGTTAATCCAAAACTCAATGACTCAACTTACTCATTTACTTTGTGTTGCACGCAAAGAGTACAGGGGCAGAAAATGTCCAAAAGGCTCAAGGCCAATGTTACAGTAAATGAAATGTTTAAAGTTGGATGATTGTTTTGGACACATTCTTATCTCAAATGCATTAATGATTTTATTGTTTTAATACTTTGTTAGTTACTTAAATGTTGCTGAGTCTGTGTAGTGAAATTTTTGCTTGGCATCCTGTATACACTGATAAACTGCATCGACCAGCAGCGAGTGCATGTGTTTAGGTGAGAGAGACGCAGCTGTCAATCAAGCTCGGGCTGTGGGGGAAGAAGGGGAGGGGGGGGGGATTGAGGGTGCTGTTTCTCACATTTAAATTTATTTCACCGTTTTACCTAATGCAGCTTTATTGTATTTTAATGTCTGTACACCTAGGAATTTCTCAATGCTTCTGTTTGCATATAGGGAGCCTCATTATGCTACCGTGGAAGTGTGCTATTTTGAGTTTTGTTAGTGGTATAAAATAGCAATTTATTTTTACTTCATCCATGCCCTTACAACTAGCGTTAAAAGGTAATTATCAGTTCGCACTAAAACTGGGCACATCCGATTAACATGAAAACATATCCCGGAGAACGGTGTACCAATGTGTTATTAAACCCTAGGATCATTTTGCGCCAGAGTTGTCCTTTAAGCATCATAAACTTCCCAACTGTTCTTCAAATTGTAGTGTTTGCACTGAGTTTGTACTTTCATGAAATGTTCAAAATAAATATTTTTGAAAAATGACATTTTTTACAATAGACCAAAAAAGTAGGTGATGCTTCACATATGGGTAATCAGTGGATTGTTGTCATATATATTGGTTTGACATGAGGGTTGACATGAGCAATTATGCTAAACAACTAATTATATGTATAAATGTGGATGTTTCTATGTATAAAAATTGCAATTCACACATTGCATTCACACCTACTGTACACATTTAGGACTGTTCCTGTACACGCTTGATACATTTGGTTGACCTTTATAGAAGGGGAAATGGGTGCATGTTTTAAAGAACAGACTGAGTCTATTACTATATGCTAAATTTTCATGCTCTCTTTTTGTAAGTTTACTAAAAGAACATTTAACCTGGTTTCAGAAAAAAAGTCACTTTCAATTTAATTATGGTGAGGGCTATTACTTTTTAGGAATAATGTTCTTACATTGACAATATACCACATAATTACAGATAATAATGCTCAAATACAGCATTTGGTAAGTATTTCTTTCTGAAAGACACACAATTAAGTGTGCACCACAGCAGGTGGTTTCAGAAATGAAAACCACTATATTAGCATTGCAATGCTGTACTGAGGTGCATACTGTAAACCTTTATAAAAACCGGGGTTTTTTCGTTTTTAACTTTTAATAAATTTGCTAAGATTTCAAACACACTTTTTTCACATTGTCATTATGGGGTATTGTTCATAGAATATTGAGGGAAATAATGAATTTAATCCATTTCAGAATACGGGTGTAACATAACAAATTGTTTAAAAAGTGAAGTGCTGTGAATACTTTCTGGATGCACTGTATGTTTTAAGTTCAGAACAGCAGTGCTTACTGTAAAACACATTTGAGCTCTGGAGAATAGCTAAGAATTGTGGGTTTATGAGACTAGTTACACTTTAATTCAAATGTGCAAGAACTTAGTTGAAACATAGTTATAGTAGGTTGTTTTAAGATTAGAATACTGTAGTTTAAAAAAAGTGTTCAGACCCTTTAACTTTTTCCACCCTACACAAGTTATTTTACAGCCTTATTATTAAATTAAATGTTTTCCTAATCAACTAACACAATATATTAAATTCGTTTACCTTTATTTAACCAGGTGGGATGATTAAGAACATATTCTCCTCTGCATCGGCCACCTGGGTTGGTTTGGTGATTATGCTCATACTTCTTGAACTTTAATTAATGGTTTTGTGTATATTGTTTTTAGAAACAGTAGAACATTTGAAAAAAAATGTTTAATGACAGCATCTTTGAAAGATGTTGCTTCCACCTTGTGGACATCTCTTTGAAATATAGAAGTATTTTGGCTCATACTCAATCAGTCCACCAGGTGACAGCAGAATTCTCTAATGAATAATGTGTATTTTATTTTATTTTTTACGGGACCAACAATCACATGATAACCTCAAATTACCAAATGGTCACCTTCAAATTTGATTTCCAGCAAATGGCTTTTGATGGTTTTAAAATGACACATTTTATTAGACATGTAATTGCAGTCACAATCCGAATGAAATTTAATTTCAGGTTTGCTGCAGGTCATTTGGGGAAGGATGCACTGCTTTTTCTGTCTCAAATTGGACAGAATCTATGTTTAATTGTATTTTGTCTTCTATGCCAAATACGTGATTGCAAGGTGGGACTTTTCAGTTAGAAGGAGATTTCAAATGGATCATCTGACAGATTTTTTCCTATTTAAAATTAGAAATATTTACTGTCAACTGGATGGGAGAATTCTCAAACTAATATCTGTATGTCAGTCCCACAATCAGACCTTTCATTTAGTCAGTGGAGCAGACAGTTCCATAAACTTCCAAATTGTTCTCTAAACAAAAAAATGGTAAATAATAAAAAAGTGACAGTTATTTCAAAATAAAACTTGTACAACTTGAGTTGTATAGATTATGATAACGGCCTTTTTTAAGTAAGTGGATAAAAACTTTCATTCCAGCTGCTTGAATTGTTTTTTGTGACATTTGAGTTTTTATTCTGTATTGCACTGTTTAAGAATTAAAGTACTACAACGACTATATGGGATTATAGAGCAGACCATCAGCCAAGGGAGGAATTTCAAGACAGCCATGGCCTTAATGCACCGTAAAAATCATAATTCTTTCGGCCAAAGTGGATTATGTGCCCTTGGGCTGAACAGAAAAAATAGATTTGTTCTGACTCGCTGCCTATTTTACTGCTCCCAGGGACTGCGCTAGTCACAGGCCAACAGATGCCTCAGGCACTCAGGCCGAAAGATCCCGCAGGCACTTGGACATTCACATTCTCATTGGCAACTGTGTCCATCACACATACACGCACACACGCATACACACATGCATACACAGTATTAAGTTTTGAAGTATCAATAGCATCATCAGTTGAGTCTTGCAAAAGTGAGAAAAAATAAAGGGATGTAAATAGTACTTTGACATATTGGAATAATAGAAATACATTTTCTAGTCTCTTGTACAGTTCAAAAGTTTGCATACCCTGTTAAAAATTGTGAAATCTCGGCATTGATTTTGACAATATGAATTCATGCAAAAAATCTGAATGTTACGTAAGGATAGTGACCCTAAGCCATTTTGTAAACCATACCAATAACAGAAATCACCCAAATGGCCCTGATCAAATATTTGTCCTTATTATAGACACACAAGCTGACACACACAGGTTAAAATGGCAATTAAAGCTTAATTTCCCACACTTTATTTTAAATTGCAATTTGTGTCTGTGTTTAAATAGTCAATGTGTTTGTTAGCTCTTATGTGGATGCAGTGAGCAGGCTAGATACTGAGACATGGGGAGCAAAAAATAACTGTCCAACCTGTGTAATAAGGTACTGGAACTGCATAAAGTGTTCGGGATTCAAAGAAAATCCCACAGGTGACCTCGGGATACAGGCTGCTCTGGAAAAAGATGGTGTTTTTTGTTTCAATGAGCACAATATGACGATAGTTGAACAAAAATTTGCTGCATGGTCTAGTTGCCAGAATGAAGAGTATACTGCGCGAGTGCCACAACAAAGCCTGGTTACAATATGTCCGACAACACCTTGACACGCCTCACAGCTTCTGGCACATTCTAATTTACAAGACCAAAATAGAGCTTTATGGTCACAAGGCCTATAGTGAAAAGAATACCATCCCCACTGTGAAGCATTGTGGTGTTTCACTGATGTTTTCGGGGTGCGTGAGCTCTAAAGGCACAGGGACCCTTGTGAAAATGGATGACAAGATGAACGCTGCATGTTATTGGACAATACTGGCAAACAATTTGCATTCTTCTGCATTTGGACATTCCAGCACAACAGTAAACCTAAGCACAAAGACAAACTGACCCTTCAGTGGTTACAGCAGAAAAAGGTGAAGGTTCTGGAGTGGCCATCACAGTCTCTTGACCTTAATATCATTGAGCCATTCTGGGGAGATCTCAAACGTACGGTTCATGCAAGACAACCAAAGATTTTGCATGACCTGGAAGCATTTTGCCAAGACGAATGGGCAGTTATACCACCTGCAAGAATTCGGGGTATCAGAACTATCACAAATAACTGCATGCTGTCAGTGAGGCTAAGGGGGGCAATACACCATATTGAAATCTGAGGGTATGCAGACTTGAACAGGGGTCATTTCATTATTTTCATTGTTGCCATGTTTTGTTTTATGATTGTGCCATTCTGTTATGACCTACAGTTGAATATGACTCCCATGAGAAATAAAAACAAGTTACATCTGAATTCAAATAAACACAACATAATAGAAGAATATTAATGAATGCATGAATAGTCTCAGCCTTTATCCAAACATCACCAAGCCAAGCAGGATCCCTGCCCTCACCCTTTGCAACATTAAATTACAATATTTACCAATGACATAGATAACAATACTGTGAGTTTATTATTAATAAATGATATCAGTGACCATCTGCCAGTTTTTGAGAGACTATGGAGGCATTAAAAATGATTTGATAGCACAAAATTGGGAATTAGTTTATAAAGAAAATGATACTAATAAATCATATAATGAGTTTATAAGATTATTGAAACTTGTATATGACAAAAAATGTCGAATTCAACAAGATTGTAGTAAACAGAAATATATGGATAGTCCAAGGATCTCAAAGGGATTACAAAATGCCTGTAAAAAGAAAATTACATTATAGAGAATTTATAAAACATAGAATTATATGGCAGAAAATAAACATGAGAAATATAAAAATAAACTAACTAATATTATGAGAATATGTAAGAAAGAATATTATAGTAACATTTTTGGAAAAAAATTTAATAATATTAAAAACCTATGGAATACATTAAACAGTATTATTAGATCGCATCAGATGGGTTAATTACCCTCCAATTTCATATTTCAAGATTATCAATAGAATGAAGAATGTAGTTAATATTTTCAATAATGTCTTTGTAAGTATGGGACCAAATCTAGCTGAAAATATCTCTAATGTAGTGTAATAAATGCAAAAACAAAACATCTACTGACTGTGTTAACATAACTGACTGTGTTAACACAGATATGAAAATAGTAAAAAAAATTAATATATGGGATTTCAAAACCCCTTACGCACATCTTTAACCTATCATTCCAAACTGGTCAACTCCCCAACAAAATGAAAACAGCAAAGGTCATACCCTTGTACAATACTGGATACAAACACCACTTCCCAAATTACAGGCCTGTTTCTCTGCTCCCACAATTCTCAATGCCACAGTGATATAAAGCCACAACAGGTGGATTCAGCACTACGGCCAGCTCCACAGCCTAAGGAATCACAAACAATTCACAAACCAGTATTGGCTTTAAATCACTGCGTGGGAGTTGTCAGTTTCGCTCCTTCGAAACTTGCAAGTGGCATTGTGCTTTGTGATGAAACTGCACGTCTTAGAGTGGCCTTTTATTTTGGCCAGCCTAATGCACGCCTGTGCCATAATCATGCTGTCTAATCAGCATCTTGATATGCCACAAATGTGAGCTGGATGGATTATCTCGGCAAAGGAGAAGTGCTCACTAACACAGATTTAGACAGATTTGTGAACAATATTTGAGAGAATACAAAGGCCTTTTGTGTACATTGTGTAAATTCTTAGATCTTTGAGTCAGGTAGAAAATGCTTAGACAACGGTAACAGTCATTGTCATTTTACTTCATATTAGTACAGGAGTTCAAATGGCTAATGTTAATTGCTAGCTATTTTGGTTTGAACTCGCTACGCTAGCTGGTTGCTAGTTTTACACACTAAAAATATTTTTTTGAGGCCAAATAAGTAAACATACAAGCTGCGACAGCAGCAGAACCACTCCTGACGCCACAGACACAAGTCATCACTGACACTGCCTCCCTGTCGCTATTAACATCTCCAACACCAGGTGATACAGTCAGGCTAACTCACATAGTTATAGCTAACTCTTGAGTTGTGCATACATCTGTCAGTTGGACAATGTCTGAATAATAGGAGTTTAGCTTAGAGTTTATTTGGTCAATTAGGTTGAGCCTAAAATGTAGTTTAACAAGTATGGAACATGTAATATGAATTTAATTTTCAAAAAACAAATTGAAATCAAATAACTTAAATGTTATGGAGAAGGCTATTTTCCTGCAAACCATTAACAATCCTTCTGTATAAGTCATTGTGTGTTCACAGGGTTAAATCTCCATACAGCTTGTCATAGGGTTATGTATTGGAGGAGAGGGTACGTGCAGTCAGCTCTAATGTGAGGGTGCTATCATTACAAATGACCATTAAGGACAATTACCAGTAAAGACTCACTGGCCAATTCATTATGTACAAGTTGCTAGTACCTGGTTGGACCCACTTTTGCTTTCAGAACTGCTATCATTCTTTGTGGCATAGATTCAATAAGGTGCTGGAAACATTCCTCAGAGATTTTTGAGACATGTCATATTGACATTATTGCATCACGCAGTTCCTGCAAATTTGATGGCTGCACATACATGATGCAAAACCCTTGTTCTACCACATTCCAAAGGTGCTTGATTGGATTGAGATCGGGTCAGTGTGGAGGACATTTGATTACACTGAACATTGTCATGTTCAAGAAGCCATTTTGAGATGATGTGAGCTTTGTGACAAGGCATATTTTATTGCTGGAAGTAGCAATTAGAAGATGGGTATACTATGATAATGAAGGGACAGACATGGTCAGCAACAATACTCAGGTAGGCTGTGGCATTCAAATAATGATCAATTGGTAAGTCGCCCAAAGTGTGCCAAGAAAATATCCCCAAAACCATTACACCACCACCAGCACCAGCCTAAACCACTGATCCATAACAGGATGGAACCATGCTTTGATGTTGTGTATGCCAAATTCTGACCCTACCATCAGAAATCTCATCAGACCAGGTAACAGTTTTCCAGTCTTCCTTTGTCCATTTGATGTGGGCCTGTGCAAATTGTAGCCTCAGTTTCCTGGTCTTACCTTACAAGAGTGGCACCCGGTGTGGTCCTCTGCTGCTGTAGCCCATCTGCCTTAAGGTTCACTTTGTTGTGCATTCAGTATGCTCTTCTGGTTATATGAGTTACTGTTGCTTTTCTATCATCTTGAATTCTCCTCTGACCTCTGCCATCAACAATACATGTTTGCCCAGAGAACTGCTGCTCACAGGATATTTTGACTTTTGGACCATTCTCTGTAAACCCTAGAGATGGTTGTGCTGGAAAATCACAGTACATCAACACTTTCTGAAATACTCAAACCTGCCCATCTGGCACCAACAGCCATGTCACGTTCAAAGTCACTTAGTTCACCTTCATCCCCCCCGCATTTTTCCCCCTACCAATTCCCACTAACCCTGCCTTCTTGGCAGCTCTGCAACTCCTTGGACAGATTTGTGGATTAGCGAGGAGTGCAGACATGGTTCATCCAACAACATGTTGCCGAGCTGTCGATTATTTTCGCACTGCTCATCCAACACGGAAGCCTTTATTCAGATCATGCACGGGATGAATACGTCCACCAACTTTAGTTCCGCAATTGAATTTTACAGGCACCTGATCTGAACACAAGGACTCGCTGGAGAGCTACATGGCAGGATAGATCATCTGATTTATCTATCACAAATCCAGGGCAGAGATATGCCAATTTCCGATGCCTCATGCAGGAGGTCCCATAGACCTATAGTACCCATAGACAGGCTCGAACCACCTTTCTTCTCCAGTCTACTGCTTGGTTTGAACTTCAGCCCGTCGTCTCGACCATGTCTACATGCCTAAATGTATTGACTTGCTGCCACGTGATTGGCTGATTAGATATTTGTGTTAACAAGCATTTGAAAAGGTGTACCTAATGAAGTGGCTGGTGAGTGTATATTTGTGACATCTACAGTATGGAGTACTGGGTATACTGATTATAAATACATAGGTTTTGCATTTTATTTTCAGTGTCAATTTTGTAATAGGATCAATAACTTGAAGTTCAGAACAGGGCTTAACCTAAAACACATTTGAGCTCTGGTGAATAGCTAAGAAATGTATGTTTGAGACTAGTTACCCTTTTATTCAAATGTGCACGAACCTAGTTAAAACATGTTAGGTTTGTATTGTATAGGTTGTGTTACGGTTACAATACAGTAATTTCAAAGTGTTCAGACCCTTTAACTTTTTCTACATTTTGTTATGTTACAGCCTTTTTGTAAAATAAAATGTTTCCCATATCAGTTTACACAATACCCAATAGAGACCAAGCAAAAACTCTTTCTGCTAATTTTGCAAGTATTCAGACTCCTTTACTTATTACTTTGTTGCCTTTTTTTTTGTTTTGAAGCTACAAGCTTGGCGAATTAAACATTTTTCTCAAGCCCTGTTAGGTTGGATGGAGAAACTTGCTGCACAGCTATTTTCAGATCTCGCAAGAGATGTTTGATCACCTTAATTCTACACAAACTGCACTGGCTCCCAGTCGTATCCACTACAAGGCCATGGTGTTTGCCTGAGGAGCAACAAGCGCTCCTATTCGCTACATTCAGGCAATGCTGAAACTCTACATCTCTACACGGGCTCTTCATTCTGCCACCTCTGGTCTCCTGGACATCCCAGGCCTTCAAGAAGTCAGCTCCCGATCCAAGCAGTCAAACTGTTTCACCCTTCTGGCTCCTCAATGGTGGAACCAGCTTCCACTGGAGACTACAACAGCAGTCTATACCAATCTTCAGGAAACGTCTAAAAACCTTCCTCTTCAATGAGTATTTAAATAAGTTGAATTCCACCACCTCTTGTTTTCTTAAAAAAATGTTTGATGCTTATTTGTATGATCCTTTTCTTGTACTGATTTCTTTTTGCCCAGTCACTGTTTCAAATATTGAATGCTCTTACTACTGAGTTGTGTTTATTTCACCTAGTTTGTCTTAAATGTATGCACTCACTGTAAGTCACGCTGGATAAGAGTGTCTGCTAAATAACTAAAATGTCAATTTAAATGTTCCAATCTGTGAGCCCATTTTTCTTCCATCCCAATTGGTCTTGTACAACTCCCATTAACCCTGCCTTGTCGGCAGCTCCACATCTACGTGGACAGATGCACAATGGTGAGGGGAGCTCGTATGGGTCATCCAACCAAATGTTGCTGACCCAGTCGATTCTTTTCACACTGCTCATCAAACACAGAAGCCTTTAGTCAGATCATGCGTGGGATGATTACACTCACCACCTACACTTCTGCAATTTATTTTACAGGTGCTTGATCTGCACACGAAGAGTCACTGGAGAATGAATATGCATGATATATAATCCGATTTACCTATACCAAATCCCGGGCAGTGCTTTGCACTGTCACATGCTGGGGGTCTGGGCTAAATTGGAGAAGCCATCATCAGGCTCGAACCACTGACTATCATGACATACACTGTCCGGCAAATGCAGTGACTTAGGCCTCTTTGGTGGAGTGCTGCAGGGAAGGTTCTCCATCTCCACTGAGGAACTCTGGAGCTCTGTCAGAATGAACATCTGGTTATTGGTCCTCGCACTAATCAAGGCCCTTCTCCCTGATTGCCCCTTTTGACCGAGCGGTTCCAAACTTATTCAATCAAAGAATGATGGAGGTTACTGTGTTCTTAGGGATGCAGCAGAATTCTGGTACCATTCCTTAGATCTGTGTCTCACAACAGACAATTTCACTTGGTTAAACAAATTGCCAATGGATTGACGCAGACAGACATGATCAAAAGTATTGGTACACTTTCACTGGTTTCCAAAACTCACAATTTTCTCTGAACTAACTAGCTATTGACAAAATTATTTGGTATCCAGTCTTTGTTTCACATTCAATCAAACAGAAACTTTGCTATTGATTCATGACAAAACGTATTATTTTAAATTATAAAAGAAATGAGAATGGCATGGATGTAACATTGTGATGAGTGAGGAAAGTGAGTCAGATGCAGTACTTGAAGTGTTCTGTCTTTAATGTGGAAAAATGTTTAGAAACAACAATATATGAAATGCCAGTAGGCAACATAAACTAGGCCACAGTAATGCCAAAGAAAATCTCCTGGATAATCACACAGGAGAAGTTAATATATTACGCAAAGAGGACAGTAAGGCTGAATATGAAACATAAGAGTATTAGTAATATCTCTTAGAAACAGAGAGTACATACAACCACGCACAATGTTGGAAACAATATACCACAAACCCCCTTGAGTGCTCCAGTCCTTAAATAGGCACCTGAGTCCCTAATTTTCAGCAGGTGCGCCTCATTCCCTGGACACTGATGAAGGGGTGTGTGATAGTGTCAGAAAGTAGGAGACACCGATCACTGGATCCTAGACGCACAAGCAGGGAGAGCTCCAGGACTGGGAATGGTGTCAATAGACAAACATACTGTAGAGACCCATATTCTAATATTTTGTTGCCCAGCCTTTTGAGACAATAACTGCAATCAAATGATATCTTTAACTCTCAATGAGATTTCTACACATCTCAACAGGTAGTTTGGTCCACTCTGAGAACTGCTCCAATTCTCTTACGTTTGATGGGTGACTTTTCCGAACTGCAAGTTTCAGCTTTTTCCACAGATATTCTATGGGATTTAGATCAAGACTCATAAAATGCCACTTCTGAATGGTCCAATGTTTTCTTCTTATCCATTCTTGGGTGCTTTTTTGAGCTATTTTCCAGGGTATTGTTCTGCTGGAGGATCCATGTCCTCTGACTGAGACATGGATTTCTGACACTGGGCTGTAGGTTTCACTGGAAAATAACTTGATATTCTTCTGATTTCATTTTGTATTGCACATATTCAAGGCACCCAATGCCAGAGGCAGCAGAGAAACCACAAAATATTACTGAGCCTCATCCATGTTTCAGGGTAGGGATGGTGTTGTTTTCTTTGAAAGCGTCCTTTTTTTCCTGTAAAATAAAAGTTGCTATGATTTCTCAAAAAACTCTACTTTGTTTTCTCTGTCCAGAGGTCATTCTCCCAGAAAAACTGTACTTGACCACATGCATTTTTAAAAACTCCAGTCAGACTTGAGATAAATGCCGTTTTCTTTCAGCCATGTTGCTTTAACAACAGAGAATGTCTTGCTTTTAACAACATGCTGTAGCCACTGTTGTATTAACCTGAAATCTGCTAAACTGGTGACAAAGGGAATTCTGGGTGATGTATTTTTGTGCAGACAAATTAGCTGTGCATATGGAACAACATCTCTCTCCCTTTCTCTCTCCTCACTTGCTCTCATTCACTCACTTGAGTCAAAGTTTTCACATGGCAGTGCAATCAGCTATTTTCCTGGGATAGACGGAACATGATATGTCAACACAGAGGTCGCATGAAAAGGTAGAAAAAAATACACTATTACAAAACTTCTATAATTGGGTGTGAGCTGATGTACTGTTGGAGCCAGACTGTGGGAGCCAGTCCCCTTAAAAACAACACAAGCATTTCATTCTCAATCTACTGTTTATTAACAAAAAACAACACATCACAATGTAATCCATAATGTTTTGTGAAGCCTACTGTTTTTATAAATTTAACTTATGTTCAAAGGAGGATAAAGTAGACCCATGTCTCTGCGTGGGTCTCAAGCCGAGTTGAGGGTGCGTTGACGTGGGTATCTTTATTTGCAGGTTGAAGATTGTGTTTGTCCTTGCTACACTTATCACAGCTTTCCCCTGGGTTTCCAGATAACATAGCTGTATAGAGCTGTGCTGTGGCTTGTAGTAAACCATATTGAACCTTTGCTTCATCAAACATTGATGAAAGCCATGAAATCACTCCACAGACTATGGTACTGCTGCAGTGCGATTACAGATCTTGTTGTTAGCAATGCAACATTTTGCATCCTGAGGCACTTCTGTGTCAGGGCCCGAATAATGAATTAGGATGGGCCTCCAGTCACCCCATACCTCATACGCTGGCAAAACATTAAGGAGAATGGAATGACGACATTCATCCATTAGCACATGCCTCATGTCGGAGACGTCTATCCTTCTCAACACTGAGAACTTAAGAGATAAACCAGTGTTAATTGTCCAAGAGCCTGTCTTAAAGCCTATAAAGAGTTCACTACCATACAAAACATTGGTTGTATCCAGAATCTTGTTCCCTTATTTGTGCTGAAAGCTAAGGCTCAGTATTTCTTCAGCCACTGTCACAAGGCTGGGCCAAAGCTGTTGCAGATTCAACGAGGTTGATTAATGAAACTCGAGAGAACAAATTATAACCATATTTTAGGCAAAACGCATGACACTAACATACCCACCCTTAAGGGAAACATGTAGGAAATATGATAAAAGGCAAATCCCATCAATTAGCAAGGGTTGATTTTGAAGTGCAGTATTGTGCTTGGCACTCCTGGCCTTGTCTCAGCTGGCAGAGCCTGTGAATGTTGTGGCAACATGGGGGAGTAAATAGCAGGAATGCTAATATGCATGAATATTGGATTTTCATGACCCTGAGCTAATACCGAAAGGAGAAAATTGCATCCGCAATGACAGTCTGCAAAAGTTGTAACTCACCTAGTGGATGGCAAGGCATGGCATTGTGGGTACTACTCACTGTAGCCCTCATTAATCAAATGGTGCTAATGTTGAATTCAGCTTCAAATATCTCCTGCTGACATTCCTCTTTCCACTTGAAAGACAGTAAAACTCTATGTATGGCAGATTTCTTCTTTTTTGTGATGCTTCAGGCAGTAACTACCTTGCCTTCTGATATACTAATCCCAATAATGCATATTTCTGCTTAATTTATTTAGGTGGCTACTGTTGTTGTAATCTTATTTATATACACTTGTTCAAATTTGTCAAAGTTCTGGTGGAGGATTGCGTCAAATGTGACTTTCTGTAGCCTATATGAACATGCACAAAATACTTGCACAATAAATCTCCCACTACACTCGCCCTTGTATGAAGAAGCGTCATGCACCAATTTTTTTTTTAAGGGGGCACAGCGTGCACAACGCAAGGAAACATGTGCCCACAAATACAGATATTAAAAGGAAAATCCACTTGGCTCAAAAACGTGCCCCCTCAGTTTCAATGGGCATGACGCCTCTGCTTGTATGCGTCGTCTACGTCGCTGTTAATATCCCCCTGTATTTAAAATTAAATCATGACAAAACTTTACTTAGTAAAGTCCCTACGTGGTCACTCTGTCAAGGCCAGATTTAAATGGGAGGTGTACCAGGCTCATCTGAGCTGCACACAATAGTCTGGGGAGGAGTTTACTGGAGTAGAGACTTTACCAGAACATATTTACTTTTTGTAAATAATTGTTTTCATGACCCCCACTGTATCAAAGAGAAAACATTCTTCTCTACAACAGATGGAATATGTTCCTCCATTTTCCATCATCAACTCTCCCTGAAAATGTTAGCTTCATCTCCTTTTTTATCTAAGAACAAACAAGACAAGTCTCAGAGCATTCAAATGGATGAGCACTGACACTCATATTAGAGAAGGAAAGGAAATGCTTTAAACAGCATTGACTTCATAGCCATATGCTGGTCTCATGTCCAGCCACAGTTCTGATCCCAACATACTTATTCAGATGTCAGTATTGATGTTCTTTATCTCCATGTAGTTTGTTGGCTGAGGACAGCATGCAGGATACCCTGCAATAGCCTAAATAATCTTACTGAGGGATGACGTCAACGCATTCTGGATGGTTTCAGGGATAAAGTAATTAAGACACGCTTTGGGTGTAGGAGATGATTTGCCATGGGAAGTTGTTCACAAGCATATTATACCCCTATTATAACAATAATGTTAAACAGTGCTGCCTCTTGCGCTCAATTTTGTCAAAGACTCTGCTGATGCTAGTTTATCCAAACTTCAAGCAATGCTAACCGCAGGCTCAGCAGGCATACACAAGAGACTAGAACGGGTTTAAAGTCTCAGTGTTTGAGAGAGTGTACTTTGAGGTTGCGTCTTCTCACAGTGTTGTCTGCTTCATGACAGGTAGAACCTCAGTTCCTTCAGACCATCAGTAAACAACTTGAAGATGATACAGCTATTTGCAACAAGATAATCAGTGGGAAAAGACAAACAATTTATTTTGACAACTACATCATATAGCCTTATGGAGAGTGAGCGCTTTTGGGAAATGCTAGAATTTTTGGTTCAATAGGAAATTAAAGATGAATAGCATTTACTATAAAATATTCCATATCATTTTTCGGGAATTACATCATCTGCTTAAAATTATATAAAGGAGCAATTACATTAAGTGTGAAATAGTTCTATTGATCAAATGTTGTAGTCTTTTTAAATTTTGTTAATTAATTAATTAGACCATGTTTCATGTAACCCCATGTGTAAAAAGAAACACACACAAAATGTTGATAGCATTTTTGCCACAATAATTTGGCTTGACGAGGCTTAAGAGAGAACTGGCATGGTTTTATGAAATGAGTCAAGGTGTGAGTGTCATTGCTGGTTTGGGTAAATAGATAGGTAGTCTATATGTAAATGAGGTTAGTATTTGGTAGACTTGCTGAAACAAGACCTTGATGCTTTCCTGCCAGCTTTGATGTCAAACTACTTCAGAGGATCTCTTGTTACCCTCACTGCAGATTCCATTTTAGACAACCAGTCCAGATTGTTACTGCATGTTCTCAACTGTCTCTTTAAATTAGGATTACACTGATCTAAGCCTAGAAGGAAACTGACAGCTGGTGCCATTGGCAAGAGTGCGGAGCGATTTGAGAGAAGTGAGATTAGCAAACAAGAAAATGGATATTCTCATTCTCACTCCCCAGGCCAGGATGTGGATGCAGGTGTAGGTGGGGAAACATGAAGATAATGCATCCTGAAGGTTTCCACAACCTTTTTGGTACCTGTCCCAAACAGTGCTATCTTCCAATGGTAACCCAATACTTTGTCTAAAAGGGTCCATGAGGTGTAAAATCCCAGTAATACTATCTGCATATGTGTAGGCTGAAGAAAAGGACGATGTAAGTTGTTCCCCAGCATCCAGAGTTTTTTGGAGATAGAAAGCTGTGAGTACCCAGGGAACAATTCCAGCCCTGTCTTGTTAAAGGACCTCCACCTCACAGCAGGGAAGAGAGGAAAAACCGAGAGAAAGGGGTCAAACTGAGGTCACGGAGAACAACCTTTTAGGGTAAAGGAAAGTAGACAAGCGAAGGAGGAAAAAGGCTGGGAGGTGTGTTTTTATGGGAGGTTGTTAGCCTAGTATAACTGTTGTACCTTTACAGTGGCTATTGTAACACAACCAAGGCTGGTGGCCTGACCAATCCAATTTCTCACACTACTGTACACTTTGCCTTAATCTGTCAGAGGTCTACTGCTCACCCACAAACTAAAAAACAAATAAAAGTTGCTTGAAGAGTCTGTCATTGACAAGGCATCTTTGGGTCAGGTGATTATAGCTAACATTACTCACCTCCTAGACTACACAAGTTTAGATTTCCTGAGAAGAAACACATTGTCCAGAAACACTAACAAGCCGCTGGTAGAGGTGCAGGGAATAAGACAGAGACACTTGTGAAAGGGTAAATAAAAAATGTTTTTATCTGAAAAGTAAGTAATGAAAATAAATTGGCTTTGTAGAGCCAAAACATGGGAGGGCAACATACAACCCCGGTGCCAGATACGTCCCGTTTTTAATATATATTTTTTTTACTTATTGACTTTCCATATGTGCTGTTGCATTGATTCACAGGTGTTGGTGAGTTGGCTAAATATCTTGAAACTAACAGTGGTGATTAAATTGTAAACATTTACTTTCTGTACACATAGTAGTTGTACAGAATAAGTAGTTATTGTTACAATTGCTCAGTTTGACAACTTTCTTGTGTCCAAACCTAGCTCTTGGTTGAAACAAAGCTCTCATTTTTGCTGTGAATGTTTCATTGACAGCATGCGAGGTGTACAAATTAGACCCTTAAAGTTTGCAGAGCAAAAACGAATGTTCCTGCTAGGCTACCTTGCTTTTTAAGGCTTTTTAATCATTCTGCTGCGCTGCGGTGTTGTCCTTTTTTTCCTCTCACTCGCCAAAATGGGACCTCCAGATTTAGAAAGTAAGCCCTGGTTAAAACACTGACTAGCTGGCCGAACTGTTTTAAAATGCTTTCATACCTTTAAAAATTAATCAAATGCACTTACTTTGATTAAAAGTGTATGGTTAGATATGATTAAAAACTGAGAAAACTATGCTCATGCGCACATTTCCGATGTCATGTGAGGTCCGCCCTCAGGTTTGAATCAACCAATCAAATTATTTCTGTCTCCAAGGCACATCTGCCTGGAGAACACTTCAGTTTTCAATACCTAAAAATCCTATGGGCTTTTGTGTGTGTGTGTGTGTGTGTGTGTGTGTGTGTGTGTGTGTGTGTGTGTGTGTGTGTGTGTGTGTGTGTGTGTGTGTGTGTGTGTGTGTGTGTGTGTGTGTGTGTGTGTGTGTGTGTGTGAATGGTCTATTTATTCAAGCATAGCTATAGTATGCCTTCCCTTGATTTCAAAAACTCAATGTGGCCCTCAAGCCAAATGTTTGTCCTAATACAGACCTTACATAAAGACATGGAATTGAAATAGGCAACAAACAACCAGGAACTTAAATAAGAAGATAATTAGTGAATGAGAGTCCGGTGAGTGTCATTGACTGTGGAGGTGACGATCGATTAGTGCATGAAATGTCAGGTGATGTCTGACTGAAACAGCAGACATGAGTTATGACATGAGTGAAAGGTGGCATAAACCACACCTAATGGCAGTGTTACACACACAGGTTAAGATAAAGCAGCAATTGAGTCATGAGCAGCGGAGTAGAATCATTTTGTAAAATCTTTTTCAACTTAATGGTTAAAACCAATTGGGACGTTTTTCTTCAAACTAGGTTAACAATATACCTCAGGGGTATGTACATATTCACTGAAGCCATCTAGATCTACTTATGGTCTTATTAAAATGCAACCACATCTCTGCAGCTCAGACCTTTGTAGAATAGGCCGATACTCCAGTGTCACAGCGTACACATGCAATCAACTAGAAGCCATCAGCAATCAATGAAGGTCAATCATACAGGAGAGCATGCAGAGACCAGTGGAGACTTCGGTTTAGGAATGCTAAGTCCATCCTATGACAAACACTTGTCTGGACTGAGCTAGCTGACTGACTACAGGCTTGGACTCTTGGCCCTTGCTTAGTGGCTCGGAGTATATTCTCTTCATCATTGATTTGCGCGTTCACACGCGCCTCAGCCATTTGTACAAGTGTCCCAAAACTGAGAGAGTGAAAATGATCAAGTGTGTAGGGAATAATTAGACCCTCAAATACTGACTTCCAACGAGTGTACACCGATACAGCCTTTGCTAACAAGTCGAGAAGGAAGTAGACTCCCATAATGCAACGGGTTACTGTTTAACCTGTGCAGTTTTTCACAAAAAATATGGATAGGCGTGCCCAGTGATTTGATGTGTGTTTGTTTGACACATAAACAAAACAAAATAGGTCAAAAATAAAATGTTAAATGGTTAATTTTGGTAAATTAGGACCATGAATTGTACCATTCAAGCCAGGAGTGTGTCGTGAAGTTAATGCATTTACTAAACCTCTAGCCACCCTGGGGAAAGTCACCCTGTTTCGTCAGCAGCACGTGACCACAGAGAACTCTCCAAACAAGGGGGTAGGCTGTAGTGGTCGGTTCGGGATTCACGGAAAGATTGAGACTGTGACAGGGACCTGACAAAGAGAGTTTAAAGGGAGTAAAGGGGAAAGGGGGTATCATTTGACACCAAATATGGGTCAGGCACCAGGGTGACCCTACCATTTTGCAGATGTTATGGCCTTTGAAGCACATTCTTACCATCTAAGTGGGAGTGGAAGGGTCTAACACACTGACAGCTTCTCTCTGTGTTGAGCTAAGTAATTTATAGAGTAACGTGTACAAGAGGGTCATGGACGGGGGAATAGGAGGGGGGCTTCCCTGTCAGTTTTTGACAGGGTCTGCATAGAACTACACTAAAGCTCTCTGACAAAGAACAAACCTGGTTTCCATTCCCCGAGAGAAACTGAATCATTTGTGCCATTTTTTGGGGAAAAATTAAATAGGATATTAGTCTAGGAAAACATGGAATAGACTGTGTTCCTGGTGAACTGCAGTGACTTAGTTAAAGTCATGACAAAAGAATAAAGAATAGCCCCTGGTTGTTCTTGGTCTTAATCCTTTTGGTTGCTGACTACCGCTGGAGTGGACTGTGCAGCCAAGTGTACTGTGAACCCACTGCTCCGAAATGAGTTCAAGACCAAGTGCTTTGTATGCTGCCATCCCTCCGGTAATTTGAAACATGGCCTTTCTGAATGACCTGAATGATGTGAGATATTTGGAACTAGTCTAGTAGTTTTAACCTCCATCCTGCAGTAATTCTGACTTCCACAAGGTGGAGATAGAGGTCTGATAGAAGTGGAAAATGCCCTCCATAGAATGCCTCTCCATATTCGTCTGATCTCGCATCCAAGTCAATATATGACAATCACATGCAATCAATTTTAAATTGTGGTATTATAAGTAGAATAATAACAGTAAATTAGAGTAGACTACTAAAATTTAATATATTTCAAATTATTCTAACACAGTTTTGTGTTAAAAAAAGCTCCACATCAGACTCAAAAGCTGTGGTAAGGAACACCTGCACCAAAGGCAAATCTGTTAAACAGACTATGGAATACATCATAAATGTGTTTGGACAGAAACACATGGATTGTGATATACATATCATGTAACATTTCCCATTTGCTTTGCCTCTGCGCCGTGCAGCTCAACAGCTGAGCCGTCTTTCACTGGAGCGAATCACCAAGTCTATCAGTCCCAGTGGTCTGTCTGTCTGTCCATCAATGTCTCCTTTCACGGAATAGTTATAGCTTGGTATGAAACCCCATCCTTCTGGCTTTCTCCCTTACATGAATATCACCTTTCATGTATTCTATCAAGATAGCAGAAATATGGGAGATGGGGTTGGGCTAAACACATGTTATTTGAATTCCTAGTCAGAACATTTGTGGTCCCAATTTGGAGAAGGAGACCTAAAGAATGTAGGTCTCTTACAGCCCTCTCTCAACCGTGACAGCAACACAGTGAATGCTGTCTGACCAAGCTGGCCTGCGAGGCTCGGCTGGGGTCAAAGCCCCAGTCAGTCCTGAGGAGGAAGAACCAATCCCCAAATCTGTCTATGTTTCATTTGCTCAATGGCCGGCCAGTGGCTTAGAGGATCATTCCATTTTAATAGGTCTTTAGATACTGAAGCGCGACAGGATGCCTCTCTTGATTTAATCTTTTGCTTTAAAAAAAAAGATATATTTTAGAAAAGCCAAATCCCTTTCTGTTGTCATCCTATACCTTTGTGCGTGTTTGAGTTTGTGTGTGTGTGTTTGTGTGTGTTTGTATGTGTGTGTGTTTGTGTGTGTGTGTGTTTGTGTGTGTGTTTGTGTTGCATAACTGGTGTGGAGGCTGGTCTGTTAGAGTTGGTCTGCTGTTAACGGTTTATTTTTATTGGGGCCAGGTTGCTGATTGACAACAGTGTGGTTGAGAATTGTTTGAAATGAATATGTGAAAATCACATAGTCTGTAAATGTTTGCTGAATCTTTTTTAACATTTACTCTCAGATTATCCTGTTTCACATCTGTCTATGGCTGAAATACATATGAACACATATTTCTGCATTTGAATTTGAAATGCTTAAGTATGTACTTTGTTATATAATCATCAAATTGTAATCAATAACTTTTATTTTAAAATAATTAAATAATGTGAAAAAAATTGTTCAATACTTGATGATATTTATAGATGATATTGTTGTCTGTTTCTGTGTATTTAAGCATTTTAAGATGTTGTACATTTAAATTATTTCCAAATGTACTGTACATTTCAATATTGCATTTTTATTTATTTTATAAAGATAAATGCTGTAGAACTCAGGTACTCAGTGAAATTCTTATTTAAATGACATAATAAGCACTGCATATTGTAGGGAGTGGCACAACTCCTCCCCCTGCACCCATCAGAAGATCTAGTTATCCAGTCTTCTGATGGCAGCGGAGGGATACAGACCGGATCACAACTATCAAGAGCACACACCTGATCCACATAACCAATTACGCACCACTTATAGCAGCAGACAACACTGATCACACTCTGGGTAATTGTATATGTGCTTATCGCTGTGCCTATGTTTACTAATATGATGGAGTGTATTATAGGATATTTTGTGGAAGTATGTTGTGTTGGGAAAGTGAATATTACACTTCACCTGCTTCTGTCTCCTCGTAAGTTCCTTACTCAGATATTCAGCAAACTGTGACAGGGAGTCATTGCTTTTTCACAGTTTTTACAATTTGTAAAATAGCTTTTGTAAATAGTGCCACAAAATTCCACAAATAGCACCTTTAACCTGTATGCCTCCTAAACATTCTTAATAGGTTAGGGTTTGAATGAAGAACTACAAATACCTTGGTATATGAATGAACGGCTCACTAGTATTCAATACCCATTTCACCCACCTTCAGTCTGACAGTCTAAGGTTTAACCCATATTTACTTTCTAGTTCCCCAATACCCTTCATCCATGCTGCTATATATCCTTGTAAAAATGGTCATCCTGCCAATGATTTAATAATGCTATTTTCGGGGGGTGTTTTTTATTGCCAGGACAGTAGGTTTTTTATTGCCAGGACAGATGTTAGAAAGGTATGTAGGGGGAGACAAAGAGAAGGGGGCACAGCTATTTGGCCAAGCCAGGAATTGAAACCCCATTGCCAGGGGACACGTATGCTCCCGAGTCAAAAGCTTTGAAGGATGGCTTCATCAAATTTTCTTGACTGATGACATAGTGTACAGGCTTTCTACTAAAAAACTCATTATTTAATTATACCACACTGCTAAAGAAGTTATCACCATTGCCCCCTCCATCACGTATCACTGTCACCTTATTACACTGTGGTGAACTGGCCCTTGCTACATATATGATGCCTGAGTCTGTGGTAATCAAAGGTATTGTATAGGTACCATTCAGCAGCTTCCCCCGACCAACTCACTCCTTCACATCTGTTATTCCAATGGTTACATGTGCTCTCTAGTAGATATCTTATACTGGTCATTCATTCAAACACTTACTTCCTTTGAATATAATTTATTGTAGTTCTCCACTTCCATTGACCGGAACAAATTGCAAAAGAACCTTAAATCAGTGCACCTGCTGAATCTTTTGTACATTTTTACAAGTTTATCTGAGTCATTAGGACTAAGTGATTGTCAGTTAATTATAAAATTCCAATTTTCAAGTGAAACCTTATGCCAAACTCATATATATTTTATCAGCAAGGGTAAGGTCACGTGCCTGTGTTGGTGTAGTGCTCCCGTCTCCATTCACAACGTGCCCCCTGGTATCAGGTGTCTGTGTCCTTCTGCTTTGTGTCCCCCTACATACGTGTCTCTCTAGCTTCTTGTTCCTACTGTCCTGTCAATAAAAATAATGAAAATACCCCCAAAAAATACCAAAAAATATCTTTAAAAAAAGATGGGGATGTTCATAGAAGATTAAAATGAATTGGAATGAAGGATGGTTTCAGACATTGACAATAATTTTGCATAGTCAAGATTCAAGAAGTATAAAATTGCCAACATGCTAAGTGGAGGACCTGCCAGAAGAAAGAATCTACTCTCATTCAGACAAAAACATCAGTACATATAGTTTGCCTTAAATCAATAAATTATTTGGAACTGGGTTGCCTTGTCAGATGAGAGATGAATATTTTGTCCACTATTTTGTCATAAAGATGAAGATGGTCTGTAATGACGTCCCAGGGTAGGTATGATCTAACTGTTCATTATGTTTGAACTGATTAATATACATTTATATGAGTTTGTTTATTATTCCAATATGATGTACTGTACTTTTATGTTGGTTGTGTTTTATGGTTGGTGTTTAGTTGTGATACGTTGGCACCACCTTCTGGACATTAGGGTTTAAGGTACTCTAGTTATTATATAGCTGGGTATCTACATAGACCCTAACGGATCACACCAGGTAGGAATTACTCATCTTATGATCTTATAAAGATACCTTTAAATATATCTTATAAAGAGAAGGTATCAGGTGTCTGTGATACCTACACTTTATAAGATCCAATGTTCCAGAGGGTGGGCTCAGATCATTTTGGGTTTCACCCCTTTGCTGATTCTACAATCATTAGCGATTCCTGAACACTGCCAACATTATACTGCATTATGTATATATGAGTACTCAATCTACAAAGGTTAAACCTATTTACAAAATATGTAATGTTCTTGTATCCTGGATGACTTAAATATGTGTTTGTAGAAGAAGAGGTACCATATTTGTAGACAATGTGTTTAGCTCATTCTGTTTAGTCCACGTTAATGGACTGAGTGTTTTATAGTCAGTAGAATTACAGATTGCTTTTGATTTGGGCATCAGAGTTGCCCTTACCTAGTTCGAGCAAGAATGTTCTAGGTTTATTAATTTCCAGGTATTCTTACTATAAAATACAAGAATGCAACTCCAACATGAAGTTGTTACATGGTCATGCAGAACATGATGGAGCCCCTTTGTAAATTTGTTGTTGTGGATATGTGATGTTGTTGGGCTGTTATGTTTTCAAAAGTCAGAGAAAGCTTTTTAGGATACATGGCATTATGGATTGTGTTAATTGCCTGGAGAGCTCAGCCCAGAATCTGTTAAGGCTTGAATGGGATCCAAACAAAAAGATGCACCTTTTACAGAATCATGCATTTGCAATGACTATTCCAGTCCCCTAACTTTAACATTATTGAAAAAATGAAATGTAGAATCCACAAGCGAGAATCAAGGAGAGTAAAGGACCTGGAAAAATTTAGATATATTGTCTCAGATCTATCAAAGTATTTGTTTCGGCAAGTTCAATCAATCAATCAAATTTACTTTATAAAGCTCTTTTTACATCAGCAGTTCACAAAGTGCTTTTATAGACACCTGGGGGGTATTTTGGAAAGCCGGTTTAGCGAAAACTCAGAGTTAGTTCACTCAGAGTTGATGGAAACTCTAGGTTTACTGTTTCAAAAAGCCAGTTCACCGTTAATCTGAGTCAGTTACCACAACATACTCTGTGTATCTAATCTGCTTGCTAGCAGGTTTTATTCAACTAACCCTGAGTTTGTTCCACTCTGTAAATGAAACCTGCTATCTGAAAATGTCAGGCATGGCGTGTCCCTTCCTCGAAGAGCCAGTTGATGTCGAAGCACAAATACTTTGCAGAAATCTCAGTCGAGAGATGGTGATCCCGAATGGATGTTTTATCATTCCCTGATGAATATATTTTCAAGTCGTACTGTTTCTCTCCGCAATCAATCATATTTCTGAACAATATTTTACATGCTCTCAGCTAAGAACAAATACTTTGTGTTGCACTATATAGCATTGGTGGGGCTGAGAATAGCTCCAAGGCAACCGTCTCTCATGCCATAAGAAATGTAACTTGTTCACTGAAACGGTTACTAAACGATTTTGTCGTTTTCCCAAGTAACAGGCCGACAACAGCATTCAAAGAAGAATTCCACAGAATTGCAGGTATCACAAATAAATATGTCATTTGGTATAACATCTGAAGTGTTGATGCACCTATGTTTTATGTGATACATTTCAGGGTTTACAGGTGTGATTGGCTGAATAAATGGCACTCATATTCCTATCATTGCTCCTTCAGTAAATGAAAGAGATTATATAAATAGGAAATCATTTGACAGCATCAATGTGCAGGCCTAAGTAGTGGACTGAAACATTCCACATGACAAATACTTCACAATACAGCTAATTACTGTTCTGCACTGTACAGATCATATGTGATGCAGCCCACATCATCAGAATGTGGCCTGGGTCTGTGCATGATTCGCTGATTTTTCGTGAGTCCACACTGAGAGCTAGATTTGCCCGTGGTGAGTCCTTAATGATTATATTTTATTATAATCAATTATTACAGCTCATTCTAAACTATACTAGTCCAATCCCAGGAGAGTTCAACAGAGCCCTACTTGCTGACCCCTTACCCTGATCCAGAGCTCGGCCCACAGCAACATTATCACACAACTTGGCTCACTGTAGGACACGGGCCAGGGTGGAGATAACCATTGGGATGTTCAAGGCCCAGTTCCAGTGCCTCCGTAGGCTCAGGGTTACCCTAGAAAGGGCATGTGACACGAGATGTGCATGCAGTCAAAGATACCATATGCCATAATAATTTCTAATTGTCTCATCACATCCCAAGCGACAAATAAAGACAATAAGCCTTTCAGTTCAGGGTGTGTTCGTTATTCCCTGCAAGTGAAAATGCAGTACAGCAGTTAATATTTGATATTGATCGTAAAAAGTAAAATCATCCAACTGTGGGCACCTCACCCACCTCCAACTGATGTTCCAGCAGTTGTATTTCCAGTATTTTGTGCCTGGAGTTGAACAAAGTTTCTACATCACATTTTTTTATTTGTTACCCCTGTAAGTACACCTTGTAGAGTTGTTTCACAAGGAGCTGTAGGAACACAAAAAGTGACATTACATTTCAGTGCTACATATATGTAGTTATATTTGAAGTCATGGGCCAATGCTAAATGACAGCTTACAGATGCCAGTTGTGCCGTTCAAGTGAATGGACCCTCTTCATCATCATTTCCAGCATTATTCTGGTACAAAACGGTTGCCAACTGCTAGATGTGGTTTCATGAATGAACCTCAATAGGTCTCTGTTCCCTCTCCGTGGCGGCAGACAGGGTGTCTTCATCGTCATCGTGTAAAGACAAGTACACAATTTTGTGTTCTACTGACATCTTATCTGAAACATCTGTGGAGTATTACAACTGCATGGAGGTCTGATGGCAGAAGGCTCCACCAGAGTGAGTACACCATCAGTAACTGATTCAAGGTGAAGATTGGACAGTTAAATTGGAAAGTTACCCAGAACAGGCACATCACAATATCAAATGCATAACTTTGTGTCACGTTAACATTGTGTAACTAGTAAGACTCTAATAGACACTAGAAATTGTATTGCTACAAGACAATGAATGTGTCAAGTTGTGTTTAACATGGATGGGTGTCCTTGAGCTAACACTGGGAAAAGGATGACTGAGCATATAAGTTATTTGACTGACTGACCGCTCATATAGCCCCTTGTGTCCTGGCGGTGGTTGGGTCAGATTAGGTTCTTCCATAGATGCCCTCAGCAATATCCCGTGCACTGTTGTGACTGAGGGCCATCTCTTCAGCCCTTGACAATGGAGGTGGTAGCCTTCCACCTGTCCTTCTGGCTTTTCTTATTGAATCGAAGAATAGATTTCAAATTTTAATGTGCAGTGAGCATACCTATTGACGGTTATGTATGACGCTTCAGGTGCATTTACATGTTTAACCATAAGTATGTATTCAATGTACAGTATTTGGGTATTTTGTAGTATACAGTACTTTCAATGTATACATACCAAAATAATATATTTGAAGTACATTTTGTATGAATAAAATAGATTACAAGTACATTTACCTATGCTTTTTTTTGCTTGGGGACTGACGCTCACCATCATCATCATTGCTTATATTGCAATCATACCTTATCAGTTTGGAGTATGTTCTTGTACGGTAATTCATCTTCAGTTGCTGTCAGGTGCGTCTGGTGCATGTTGGATTGCACCTTAATGAAATATAAAAATATGTGAGCACTCATGATGAATAAACTGTACACTAAAAAGGACAACATCATTTTTTCTAATTTGTACTTACAGCAATTTTCGGCCACAATGAATCACATTCTCTTGCTGCTGCCATGGTGTTGCCTTTTTTCTTTAATATTGGTTCAAATTCTGCTTAGGCAGTCATTAATGTATCAAATTCAACTGTGGAGATATAAGCGGTTCTGGGCCCGTATTTATCGAGCTTCTTTGAATTACTCTTAAGAACACTGCTAAGACTTGACTTAAGAGTAAGAAAATTTGTGGCTCAAAGCTGGGTTTAAAAGTTAGTTATCAAGTATCTCAGTCCTACTTTAAAGGTACAATATGGAGTTTTCCAAAACAATTACAAAAGATGTACTTTGCATTAAAAAAGCAAACATCACTATACCTATATTATATATATTTTTTGTTGTGTACTTACATTATCCTAAATGTTTCCACCAACTATCAAATCCAGAAAATTTGTAATATAATTCGAAGACATGGGACGTTTCATTTTGTCTTGCGTCAATGGCGTCATATAACCTCTGACTGCGCAAGTTGCTCTACATTCCAGGGAACCGACAAACATAACGTGAATAAAGTTATAATATTTTTAACAATACATTACTTTGTCAGTGAACATTTTTTTCTGCCAGAGATGCTAGATTGGAAGGTTGTCATTGACGACAATAACAAAACCCATGATCCCCTGCTACTTCCCGATGTAATCCAAGTACATCTTTTGCTATTGTTTTGTTTGAGACCCCCCTGGTGGCCAAATACTACAAATTGTACATTTAATTGAAGTGTAGGGCTTAATTAAGTGTCAATCTTTGAGCTGATTAACAACACTTTGCTGTGCCGCAAACAAGAAATATTGGATGACGACATAGGCAAGAACCAATCACTGAATAGATTGTTTAAGAATATTCTCAGATAAATTTACAGTGGCATATGGAAAGGGGTGAGCAGCCAAGAGCGTAACGGGTATCGTTTATCTCCTATTAGATGACACTCCGGCGACAGAAAGTACCTTTCAAACAACTTCTTTCATTCAATATCTGTGCTTCATGGGTAGATCAAGGTTACCACACAAATGTTGTAGTCTGCATCAAACTCAACATGTGTGTACCTCTTCTTGTTCACATAATCATACACGTTGAGGCTTTGAGCAATGATCTTTATATGAGTGCCATCCATTGTGCCTACTACTCTTGGGATGCCGGCTATTTGCATGAATTGTATTTGCTTCTGTTGGATTATGTGGGGTGTTGTTGGGAGGTCAATGAAACGTGTGACAGTTTGTGAAGCTGTAAGTGCAATAATTGTTTCCATGTAAATTCGGCGTATTGATGGTTGTGATGGGCCAAATCATCAGCATTGCATTTCTGCAACAAAGCATAATCACCACCTTCAATTAATCTGAAAATGCACTGCTGCGTAAAGTCACAGGTGAAATGACGTCTCTCACTCAGGCACTGACGAAGATGATTCCTGCTCCGTCCAAACAGTACCATTTTTAATTAACTGTGCAACATCAAACAATTAAAAAACATTCTTCCTCTCCTAAAAATCTGTGCACGTCTCTGTCTCAGCCATCACAAGCCCCTACTGGCAACTCCTAACCACTTGAGAGATTTCTCGAGCGGTCTTAAACAGCTAGGAGAGTAAGAGTGATTCTTAGCTTTGAGAAATTTGATAACTTGCTTTAATACTTATAGTTTGAGAGTAGGAGTACATTTTGTCAATTCTCAGCACTTACGACTAAAATTGCACTTTGAGAAGCTTGAAAAATACGGGCCCTGGTCTTTTTTTCACCTGTTGCCCTGATGAATGGTGTTGTATTCCATTGACGGTGTTATGTGTTCCAATTCCCCCTGTCCTAGAACTCCAAATAGCAAGCAACAATGCAAAATTGAAGCACAGTGGCTAGGAATAACTCCCCAGTAATTTGCATCACAGGAAGAAACCTAGAGAGGATCCAGAATCAGTAGTAGCACTGCAGCAGTCTGTGTAGGTGAGGAGGCAGAGCTCTGTGTATAGCTGGCCTATCACAGAATGATGTGGACACAGACACAGCTAGCAGTGGTTGTACTACCCAATGAGGATCTTCATTAGGATTACAGATATTGACACCTTTCACTCTCAGATGTTACTTGTGCTCGTAAAACGTACATTATCCATACCGGATACTTGTTTCAACAAAGTTACTCACTCTTCCCTAGTTTTAACTACACCACAATCCATTAAGTGTCATAAACATAAAATATTTTATTTTACACTCAAATTCATGGATGGTATTGTTTCTCCGGGCACTTTGGATCACTGAAATCAATCTCAGACACCTGTGATAATTAGTTTGTCAGGTGAGCCCATTTAAAGGAAACCTACTTCAATAATGTTCCACATTATTAAGCAGGCCACAGGTTTCAAGCAATATGGGTAAGAAAAATGATTTTTCTGCTGCGGAAAAGTGTCAAATTACAAGGTATAAAAACATTAGATATTTCACAAAACTTAAGCGTGATCATTGTACTATGAAGCGATTTGTGGGTGATTCAGGGCACAGACAGGCTTGTGCTGATGAAGGCATAATGAGGAAGGTTACTGCCAGACAAATTCATTGA
The DNA here is from genome assembly GCA_016801145.1 of Umbra pygmaea. Classification (NCBI taxonomy): domain Eukaryota; kingdom Metazoa; phylum Chordata; class Actinopteri; order Esociformes; family Umbridae; genus Umbra; species Umbra pygmaea. The sequence continues at coordinate 3,125 of JACXGM010004490.1, read as the reverse complement.
ATTAAGAGAGCACTTGTTAAAATGCCATTGCAAAGCAGCAAACAGATATCTGAAGCTGATGGTGCAGAGTCCCATGAACCTCAAGGTGTAGGGTCCTCCAGAGGCTTGCAGTTGGGCATAAACCTACTATTCAGCCACCCCTAACCAATGCTCACAAGCAGAAATGGTTGCAGTGGGCCCAGAAAAAAACATGATTTTCAAACAGTCTTGTTTACGGATGAGTGCCATGCAACGCTGGATGGTCCAATGCAAAGAATACTTCTGTGTCATTGGCTGCTATGGGCAAAAAAGGAGAGAAACTCATGGTGTGGCCCCCATCCTCCCTTGACCTCAACCCTATTGAGAACCTATGGAGCATCCTTAAGCAGAGGATCTGAGGGTGGGAGGCAGTTCGCATTAAAACAGCAGCTTTGGGAGGAGCTGAAACTCTCAATGGCCTTGCTCAATCAAGCAGAAACTCTCCATAAAATCACAAGTTCAATAATTGCAAGAATTTTGAAAGTGATATAAAAGAAGGGGTCCTATGTTAACATGTAATGTGCCCTGTTAAGATGTGTTTGATTGAAATAGGTTTGATTTCAGTAAATATTACCTCATAATGCTACAAATTCTACACATTTCCAATAAACAATAAAATGTTTTGAAACTCTGTTTTGGAAGCCTTGGATGGGGTAAGGGCAGCTGCTGATGAAGGTTTTGAGCATAACTTACCTGATTATATCGACGGGATTGTAGTCCTGAAGCAAACAATCGCTCATTTGGAAAAAGAAAACCATCAGCTAGCTGAGAAGACTGATGACCTTGAATGACATTACAGATGCTGTAATCTCTTTGTGGTTGGTCTGGCAGAGGGTGCTGAAGGGAACAATCATTGGAATTCTGGCTGGGTTCTTCGCAGATGTCCTCCCCACTATTTTTTCCCAAATACCTTTACCATAATTGCAGTGGGCATTTTGTTTTACCATAATGCCATTATTGTCATTTTCACCCCCAAAAATATGACAGAAAACATTAAACAACAAAAAAGAAGGTAAAGGTTGTCCCTCTAAACTAAAAAAAGGACACTTGTAAGAAAAGGTGCAGAGGCCAAAAATCTCTACTGTTATGTAAGTGTAGACAGTAGCACGGAACAGCGGACACAATTGTGACGGTAAATTAAATGGTAACAGAACCACATGCAACACATAGACATCAACACAGCATACTACAGATGTCACTCGGTAAGTGGTGCAAAAGGGGTGGAGCTGTACCATGGTATAACGAGGCGCACTTCGGCCGAGTTAATTAAATTTCGGTTGGCAGTTTTTAAAAGACAACAATACACAAAATGGCCACCAGGTGGCTTCAGGGTGCACGTTCATCTAAATGAATTTTCCTTTAGACACAGTGTACAGTACAACAGTGTATTTCTCTATCAATAATAAAACAACTATGCTCTGAAGTTATGTGTATCATTTGTATTATTATAAATGTCTCATCTAAACTGCCTACTTTATATTTAAAATACATTTTCATATACGAAATCCTGCACACGGTTCTAAACAGTTACTCTCAAATTCACTGAAACTAGTAATGGTTACATCTATTAATGATTGTAATAATTTTATTTCAACTGGATTTGTGGCCAGATCAACTTTGATAACTACATACAGTACAGTCAGACTCTGATACTGGTGAAACAGTTGTATTGCTCAACCATGTAACGATTGGAACAACAATACCAACGGACTGGTAAATCTGATTCACGTAAATGTTTCAATGGAAATGTAGCACTATACATATATTTCATATTGATGATAATGACAGTCTACTTCATCTTTCAGAGACTAGAATATAAAGCTGCACAACTGTATTTACTGCTATTTAAATGAAAGAAAAGTGATTTAAATGGGATAATGCTTCCTGGCAATATGAGGAGATTTGTTGCACACAAAACCGCCAGTGTTTTTCACCACCTAAAATGCATAATCATTATCAAAGACAGAGCTACGTGTGCCTATTATTGGAAAACACTGTAGAATAACAACTCTATTTTACTCATAGCAATTCTCCAGTAGAGTTCAAATGGCGAAATACGAAATCGCTTTTCTCATTGCTCTTTTCATGTGGCCTAATATTTGTTAAATTATAGGTGCATATATTAGAATCCTTAAGGAAGCGTGCACATCCTCAAGGAAGCGCCAAATTATTAGGCTAGTCACTGTATATTGTAGCATCGCATTAATTAATAATACACCTCTGTGAAGGAAAGACAAATGTTGGTAGTTTGCAACACTTCTGGTGAACAAAATAGTGGACGTACTAATGTTAAGAAATATAATTTAAAGGAAATATGATGTAGCCTATTTATATTTTGTTCAATAGATTACAGTGATGTACAGATATAATTGTGTGATTATGTAATTAAATTATAATAAATCAATCAAATACCTGTTTGGAGAAAGTCACTTCAAACAGACATTATGTCTGCAATGCTTAGTGCAAATGCACACACAAACATGCAGCTTTTGCATTCACTTTTACAAACGTGTTTCTCTCATTTTAGCTAATTAAGGAAGGAGATGTAAACTACTGCCATTTGTAATAAATATTACACATTCTTGACTTGATCAACAGCTAAGAAATAGCAGATTAGATTGATAAAGGTGACATTTGGCATAGTTATTAAAAGTACTTGTATCGGTACTCGTATCGGCAAGTACCCAAAATGAAATACTCTGAACTTGTACTCGTTCCATAAAAAGTGGTTTTGGCCCATACTAAACTTGCTTTTGAGCTACAGTAACATGTTGAACAGGGGCGGATTTAGTGATTTGGGGGCCCCAGGCGAAGACAGATATGGGGCCCCTTAACTCCTATTCTCACCCTTTTCAATATGTATAATCAGAACAACCAGAACTACTTGCTAGATGTCTTTTCAGCGGGGCCCCACTGCTACACAGAACATCTGTGAAGATTTTTAGTGTCATTCATCTGCAAGAAAATAAAAATGTGCTTATTTAACAAAGACAACATACCGTCATCACTGTAAATTATTTAATCAATAAAAACACAATAAATAATATATGGTCTTCAACTTTACTGGGTAGGTGGAAGGCGGGTGGTTTCTGTCTTTCTTTCTCTGC
>JACXGM010004489.1:0-37968 GCA_016801145.1 Umbra pygmaea | reverse complement strand
GTAGTATTCATCTTATAAAATAAAACACTTACGTGTTCACAGGAAGGTCCGTAGTATTCATCTTATAAAATAAAACACTTACGTGTTCACAGGAAGGTCTGTAGTATTCATCTTATAAAATAAAACACTTACGGTGTTCACAGGAAGGTCCGTAGTATTCATCTTATAAAATAAAACACTTACGTGTTCACAGGAAGGTCTGTAGTATTCATCTTATAAAATAAAACACTTACGGTGTTCACAGGAAGGTCCGTAGTATTCATCTTATAAAATAAAACACTTACGTGTTCACAGGAAGGTCCGTAGTATTCATCTTATAAAATAAAACACTTACGGTGTTCACAGGAAGGTCCGTAGTATCCAGCAGGGCAGCTGCAACAGCCAGTGAAGCGATCACATGTCCCATTGTTCTGGCAGGGACAGAGCAGTGAACAGTCCGGTCCATACTTCCCCTGGACACATGCTGTCCGGACCGAGACATGTGGTAAATAAGACGTTAACACTCACAACTTATTAGGGTATGATGAGATATAGAGGGTACAGTGCTCAGGGGTTAGATACCACTGGGAGCTTTTGATAACATAACACTTGCCTTGTTTTCCGAAGGCTTTTGGGTCATCTAACATTTTTTCCAAAGTACATTTTTATTTTGTCTACATTTCAAGTTACAATACAATGCAAATTTGTGCCAGTGTTTGGTTTAGCAGTCTAAGTTCCCGGCTCAGCCGCTCTCTGTGCCCCTCTCTGGCTGTCCTTACATGCATGTCTGCCTTTGCTTCGAACAATTCCATCATAAAAAAAAGGATATACTTTTTAAAAACATAACCCCAATTAAATGAAGCAGACCATTTGCCCTGTCATAAACCTACTCCAGACTTTTCTTAACATTATCCTGACATTGTCATAATGCTATCCAGAGGTTACCTGTCTCACAGTGCACTCCAGTCCAGCCCAGGCCACACGTACAGCTCCCGTCCGTGGGCTCACACAGTGCTCTGTTCTGGCAGACACACGTGTTCCTGCACTGCACCCCATAGCGGCCCCTAGGGCACGCTGACGGAATGACATGCAGTTAGCCGTCATCATCGTTTTAATCATCGTCATCACAGTGCTACCATGCCTAGCATTACTGTGTAGTTATCTAGCCAGCAGTTGAACAACCATACACATACAGACACACTGCATACAAGTTTATTTAAGAAACAGTTAATTAGCGAGATGGCAAAGTGGTCTAACTTGGCAGCAATATAAAAGAATAATCATGATTCTCTGGGTAATTTAGATTGGGGAAACAATGAGCAAATCACTTTGATTCCTGTTTATTTATTTGTTTCCTCGCCAACGCTATCGACACGGAACATAGAAAACGAGCAACTTAAAGGACTCTGTAAACATTCAACAGCCGAATGTAAGCAGCAGCACATACACAGACGTATGGGGATACACAAGGAGAGCCCAGCGCTCACACAGATTCTAGAAGGCATGGAAACTCCCCTCTACTGTAATGGAACTGCTGATAAAAAATAATTATTGAAAGGGTTTCAATGAGGAAATGGAGAATTTGTTGACTTAATACACATTGAAAATGGTCAGCAAAATTCAAGCTAATCCAGGAGTTTGTTTGGGTGGGTTCACGTCTGGATAATCGTGTACTCATAGTGTGCTACAACATTTTGCTGATGCTTGTCAACAGGCTAAGAACAAACATTGCTTTATTTTGCATTTAAAATGGCCCTTTTGGAGGTAATGGATATTTTTACCATGCTGGCAGGATCGTCCGATTTTACCAGGGGCACATATACACCTCCCAGTCACCGGGTGGCACTGCCCTCCTTCTCCACAGGAACACAGGCGGGCACAGTCCTTCCCGTAATGCCCTTCTGGACATCCTGCCAGTGGACAGAGAGGCCTTGGTAAAATTATTGAAATAAAATTAAGTGCAATATCCTTTTTATTTACCTTTCCATGAATTATTCACTAATTAGAAGCCAAAGCAGGCTGTTTGATAAAGACCATTTATTTTAAAAATAATTGTTGTTGTGATTTTTCATAACGTTTCTCCCCTTTCTATTGGTCTTGTCCATTCCCCTCTAACCCTGCCTTGTCTGCAGCTTCACAACTCCCTGGACAGATGTGGGATGGTGAGGGGCACACAAATGATTCCTCCGACCGTACGTCGTACAACCGGCTGATTCTTTTCACACTGCTCATTCAACACAGAAGCCTTTAGTCAGATTATGTGTGGGTTGATTACGTTCACCAACTATACTTCTGTGATTAAACTTACAGGCGCCGATCTGCACACAAGGAGTCGCTGGAAAGTGACACGGCAATGTAGAAAATACAACTTATCTATCCCATATCCCAGGCAGCGCTATGTCAGGCTTGAACCACTGACTATCATGATGTAGCTTGTCCTGCAAGAACTTGATTGTTTAATCAAGTGTAATTCCAACATTTAGACTGATTCTAGCAGAATATTTAATAAAACACAGATCTGGTGTCCTAACTCTAACCCTATCCCTAACCCTACCAGTGCTGCAGTCAGCTCCCAGGAACCCAGCTGGACAGTCACAAGAGCCCGTCTTAGGATCACAGGCACTGCCATTGCTGCACTGACACATGGCTCTGCAGTTTGGCCCATACGTTCCCTCTGGACATGCTGGCGTAGCGCGCAGGCAGACACATAGACAGACACACATACAGACAGACAAAAAGACAGGCAGACAGGCAGCCAGACAGGCAGCCAGACAGAAACAGGAGATATGCAGCACAGAGAGGCAGAAGTGTAGAGAAAGAGAGAAAGACAGACAGGGAGTTAAAGTCAGTCTTGGCTCACTGTGCAATTCCTTAGCCAATGCCACACAATCATTTATTACAAAAATCAAAACAAAAACAAATGTATAAAACCCACTGCTGTGAAACCCAGAGGTCCCAGAGCTGTAGTTACCCCATCTCTTCATAGCAGTACATAATTACACAACCATTGTACAGCTGTAGTTACTCCATCTCTTCATAGCAGTACACAATTACACAACTGTTGTACAGCTGTAGTTACTCCATCTCTGCACAGCAGTACACAATTACACAACTGCTGTACAGCTGTAGTTACCCTATTTGTTCACAGCAGTACATAATTACACAACCATTGTACAGCTGTAGTTACCCCATCTCTGCACAGCAGTACACAATTACACAACTGGTGTAGACACTTACTGAGATCACAGCGGTTGCCGTAGTAACCCGGTAGACAAGTACACCGTCCAGTGATGGGGTGGCACTGCTCATGGGACCCCGAACAATGACAGACCTGGCCACAGTTCGGCCCAAACATACCCGAAGGACAGACTGTAGGGGGTCAGACATAATGTGTCAGAACTGGAGTTGATGGATAAACCCACAAACATGAAGACAAAGAGTAGAGGTGCACAAAAATACTAGAATGCACAGAAAACCAACATGGTTAGTTCACATCGCAACATAGTGTGTGTATGGTCCTACATGGTGAACCCATTCTGTATAGCGTTGTTCTCCACATCAACATTTAGAAAATATACTGGTCCAGAGGTAAAGTACTAACACACAACGCTATGGAACAAACAGGATTTTCTCTGTTTACTGAGGCGGCGTGGAGGACAGATAAGAAACTACTCCAGACTAAAGAGGCAATTACACAACTGTCATTATGCATGCCTGCCTTCCAGAAGCCCTTATCCAACCAGGAGACAAAAACAATGTCTCCTGTTTTACTTGGCAACTCGAGTGTAACGTTTATCAGATGTCTACTATAGTGTGTGAGGGAGGGGAGGGGAGAGCTGGGGTGCTCTGGGGGAGGGTGTGCAGGCCACTGGTGTGGGGTGTGTTAGGGTTAAGGTGCTAGCGTCCTTACCCTCCTCACAGCTATGCCCAGTGAGACCAACAGGGCAGCCGCATGTTCCCGTCACATGGTGGCACGGCACCCCAGACGGGCACAGACATTGCTGGGCACAGGAAGACCCGTACCACCCTGGCAGGCAGGCTGAGGACACAGCAGACACAATCACCTTACTCCACTTAAACAGAAGAAACGGACGCTGGCGCAGTGAACTACTGTCTTGTTTAAAGGTAGAAAAAAGATGTGACGAGATGCAAGCCTTTGCGCTCGTGGGTTAAACGCAGCATGTGCAGCGGTTTGTTTCATGCTGTTAAAGTGTGTTGTACATAACCACACCACAGACAACCTTGTGTGTCAGTGGGTAAAGATGTTAGCTTTTGTGGAAAATGACCTACATTGCTGTTAAATGTCTGTATCTACTTAATTTTGCTGAGTCTGCCTTAAGTTAAGATGACCCTCTGATAATAGTATTCATGATCTAACCACAAACACTTTATTAAACTTTCAAACCCAGGTAAGTGTATAAACTAAATATTTTAGAAATTTCTTATTGGACAAATACAGGTAGACCCTTCCCATTTCCCAACAGCAGTGTTAGCCAGTGTTTGGAGGAAGTGATGTTAAACGTCACCATCCTGACAGCTCGACCCAGTCCAGCCAGGAGAACAGCTGCACCCTCCGGTCACTTTGTCGCACACCCCTCCATTCTGACAGGTGCAGATCTGCGTACACCCGTCTCCATAGTGCCCTTCCTTACACTCTGGGAGGGATAAGGAACACAGGTCACCAACCAGCATCATATGTTTGTAATTCAACTAAACCGTGTAATGATGCAAAAGGTTTGTTCAACATCGGAACCCCAGGTAGAGCCAGGCCAGTGAGGGTGAGGCTATTAACACCCCTGACCTTCAGAGTGGAGCCTCACCCTGCTCACAGGCTTCTCCAGTCCAGCCTCTGGGACAGGAACACTGGCCAGTCACACTGTCACAGGAAGCTCCTCGCTGGCAGAGACACAGCTGGGAACAATTATGGCCGTACCTCCCAGCAGGACAGACTAAAACGCAGACACAGACAACAGCTTAATCAGAGGATGTCATTATTCAATAGAAACCAGTCAGACAGAACACAGGCCATCGTACCAGTTAGGGTGCAGTGAGTTTATTTTCTGATAACACAACAAATGCATACATTACAGAGTGTCGAACAAGGTTAACAGTCAGAAATTAAAAAATATAAACAGTTTGGTCGAAGAGAGGTCAGTTGAGATCTCCTGATGTGCTGGTTGAGGTTAGGGTTAGTTTAAGGTTAGTTAAAGGTCTATCTCTGAAACCCAAAAGTAAATCTCGCATAATGTGGTATGTTGCTTCACTTAACGTCTGCGTCCATTTGCTATGAGGACTATTGAATCCAGCTTATCTTGAACTTAAAACTTGAGCTAAACCCCTAGTTTATTATTTGACTTATCTGAGCCACTGCTGGTAGTCCATGGAACACAGTGTATTTTCAGGTGAGATAAAGTTAGTTAAGGTTAGTTTAAGGTTTATTTGAGGTTAGTTTAAGGTTAGATGTAGGTTAATTTCAGATTAGTTTAAGGTTAGTTTAAGATTTATTTGAGGTTAGTTTAAGGTTAGATTTAGGTTACGGTAATTTCAGGTTAGTTTAAGGTTTGATTTGGGTTACGGTAATTTCAGGTTAGTTTAAGGTTTGATTTAGGTTAATTTCAGGTTAATTTCAGATTAATTTAAGGTTGTTTAAGGTTATTTTCAGGTTAGTTTAAGGTTAATTTCAGGTTAGTTTAAGGTTGATTTCAGGTTAGTTTAAGGTTAATTTCAGATTACTCTGGGTCCTCCACAGGATTGACTAATAAGCCGATCTAATTCTTTGGCAGTTGTCTTCAGTCCATCCAGCCCCACAGCTGCAGCGACCACTCATAATGCATTTCTCCCCAGGACCATCCAGAGGGCCGACCGGCTTCCACACAGGACAGCACAGACGGTCTGTTATACTGCACTCATCATGTATCATGTGGGCTGGCCGTAATGTGGACCCAGATCGCTATACAATAAACGTGGACTCAACAGATCCAGTACATAGAGAGATTTGGCTTAAGTGTATTTGTCTTTTTTGCTTGAGATTTGGCCAAATGAGCTCATATAGCTGAACTGTTGGCTAATGTTCAGTGTCTGAAGTGGCATTTAAGTGTGGAGAACGGGTCTAAACTGTTTAAAGACAGAAATGTGGGTTTGGGCTGACTTTTAGCTTTGGGTTATCGGGACCACAAAACATGCTTTGGGGAGACCAGGCTCTCTCAAATACGATTTAAGAATGACAGAGGCTGAACTTTAAGAGCATTTGAATAGATCTATTAAAACGACGACATGAAGACTTGGTGGTGCTGGGGAGAGAGATTTAGCATGAGAGAACTGATGGTAAAACTGATGGTCCTGAAAGAGCTTTGCCAAGTGCCTCCTATAAATGCATCCCTATAAAAAACATGGATGCATTTATCCAGAATCTACCCCAATTAACAGTGAACGCTGGAGGGGGATCCTAGCAAGCGCTCTGCCCCCCTTCCAGCCTTCCTATCCTTAAACAGGGGCCTGGCAGTGTGTCATTACACAGATAATTGTTGTGGGACACATGGGAGATGGTATTTAGGGAGAGAGGATGCCATGATGTTACAGAGGCTCCCTCACACCCTATTTTAATGATGTGGCTTCCCTACCCAGAATGCAGTGTGGTCCCGTCCAGCCAGGGGTGCAGAGGCAGGCTCCTGTGATGTGGTGGCAGTGGGCACCGTTCCTGCACTCGCACATCTGGCCACAGTCAAGACCGTAAAAGCCGTCCGGGCACACTGCAAGCCAAGACAAAACATCCTCTGGTTAGGGACTGGCAGCTTCAACCGCCTTCCGAGGAAAGGAACACACTCAGAATGCCAACTCTCCTCCTTCTCTCGTTCTCTTTCTGTTTCTCTCTCAAGTCCTTGCTCTCGTTCTCGCTCATTCTCTTTCTTGCTCCCGTCGTTCTTTGTCTGTTATTCTATCTCTTCGCTCTTGTTCTCTATTCTGCATTCTCTCTTTTTCTACAGTTCACTCTATCTCTCTCGCTCTGCTCAATTGCGCCAACATCTGTGGAGTGTCCATGCCACATCAAAGCCATCGGGAGGCAGGAGGGCTGTGCCGCCCCCCTCAGAGGCTGGAAGAAAGGGGCACACAGGCCCACCAAAGACTGGTAATTAGAACACCTGCTGAGTGCACAAGCCCGTCGTCAGGCTGTAGGAACCCAGCCCAAAATAAAGCCAGGTTACCGCACAAATGCACACCACAGAACAAGTCTCCCTAAAATGTAGTCAAATGAAACTGAAAGTTTTAAATTGTTCTCATATCCAGAAGTTACATCTGAAATCAGAATGTACCCGTGTTGCTCACCTGGGACAACATGTCACTTACAAAACTAGAGGCGGGGGTTTGTTTCCCACTATAAAAAAAATGACAACATTTCTTACTCATTACTTACTAATACTGTACGTCCCGCCGGAAAAGCATTTGCTAAATTACGTAAAAAAATATTTTGGAATGCTGAAATGCACCCTAATAACATGTTAAACCATTGTATGGTCTTGGCCACCATGCTGCAGCTCAGTTTCAGGGTCTTGGCAATCTTCTTATAGCCTAGGCCATATTTATGTAGAGCAATAATTAGTTTTTTCAGATCCTCAGAGAGTTATTTGCCATGAGGTGCCATGTTGATCTTTCAGTGACCAGTATGAGGGAGTGTGAGAGCGATAACACCAAATTTAACACACCTGCTCCCCATTCACACCTGAGACCTTGTAGCACTAATGAGTCACATGACACCAGGGAGGGAAAATGGCAAATTTGGCCCAATTTTGGGCCACCAGCTCTGTGATGCCCAAGAGGGTTAAGGCAGTGCTGGAAAATAATGGTGGCCACACAAAATATTGACACTTTGGGCCCAATTTGGACATTTTCAGTTAGGGATGTACTCACTTTTGTTGCCAGTAGTTTAGACCTTAATGGCTGTGTTGAGTTATTTTAAGGGGACAGCATTTACACTTTTATACAAGCTGTACACTCACTACTTTACATTGTAGCAAATTGTCTTTTCTTCAGTTTTGTCACGAGAAGTTATAATCAAATATTTACAAAAATGTGAGGGGTGTACTCACTTTTGTAGGATACTGTACCTGTTCCCTAGCTTCTACATCCTATTGTACAGTCAATAAAACAAATAACAACCCCGCCACCAAAATTAAATCTTTAAAACAAATCTATTAAATTACAGAATTATCTGGATTTCAACACAAATGTGTCATAAAATTTGATCTGATCATTATCTAACAGTAGACAAACACAGTCAGCTTACCATAATAACACACAAATTACATTTTCATGTCTTTATTTCACAGTGTAGGATAAAAAAATATGGAAACACTTGGAATTAATAACTGGTTTACCCTCCTATTTTTGCAGCAATAACCACAACCAAATGTTTCCTGAGTGGATAGGAGGAATTTTGAGACATTCCTCTTTTTTCAGTTCAGCAAAATTCTTGGGATGTCAGAAGTGAATCGCTCTCTTGATGTCATTTGACTGTGACTGGGCCACTCCAGGAGTGTTTTCTTCTGTTGAAGCCTTTCTGAGGTTGATTTACTTCTGTGCTTTGGGTCATTGTGCCTTTATGAAAGACGGCCTTAAACCAAATTCACACAACAGACGATTTAATGGCATCATTATTTCGCGCATAGATTTGAAATGGTCAATTCACATTAGGCACGCTACTACTGCAAACGTTGGCCTTTCTTTATTTAGCTATATTGACACCATGCTAGGAACATGTTGGAATTCATGGTAAAAGTCTTTATCATGAGTATGTTAGTCTTCTACTAGTTGTAATACAAATATATCTTGATGATTAGTTAGCATTTTCTATAATTCTCTATCAAACATAGCATATTTATTGGCTAAATGGCACACAGAGCTGTGTGTGTTAATATCAAATCCATATTTTTGTTGCCTTGCCTACTTCAGCTAGTTAAATCATGTACAGTACAACTCATGCAAGTAAACAAATTCATAACACCCTAATTATTATACCATTAATATACTGTATGTGTAGATATTTGAAACGTTTATAAGTGCCTATTCAAATTTTATAAATATTATTTTCCAAATATGTTCACTTCACATGCCATTTCCCAATCATAAATAAGTAAGCTTTTTCATAAATATATTCAGTGCACACAAAAAGTATTGTCTGTTATCAGCTCAAATAAGCAGAGTTGCGAGCGTAGACACAAAGAAAATAGACTTGGTTTCTAATGTTAAGCGCTATGACAAGTTTGACGTGTTGACGCTCGCAGCCGTCTGTACTCTTTCATTAATTTCCATGCATTCTATCTGCACGGCCATATGAGAGTACGCAAGTCATGTGAAATGGCCTCACATTCTCCTGCAAACTGCCTTGATAAACTTTCATTGATAATAACTTGTTGTCCAGGCTCTAAGGCAGCAAAGCAGCCCCAAACCATGATGCCTCCTCCCTCATACTTTACAGTTGAGATGAGCATTTGATGTTGGTGTTCTGTGCGTTTTTTCTCCACACACTGTTTTATGTGTTCCTTCCAAACAACTCAACTGTAGTTTCATCTGACCACAGAATATGTTGTCAGTGTTTGAAAAATCAAGGTTCTCTTTTGCTAACTTCAGACATCCAGCAATTATTATTTTTTACATCAGTTGTGAATAGCAAGAAGCCCAAACCTTTTCTGTGTTATTTTGTTGTTGTTGAGGCAAGCAAATTATTTTTAATTAATTATTTTTTATTATTTCACAATTTTCTCCACTCCCAGTTGTTCTTGTCCAATTCTTACCACTAATCCTGCCACGTTTGAAGCCCTGCAACCCCCCTTGACAGATGTAGGGTGGTGAAGGGAGCTCGTTTATCCAACCATATGTCGCCAAGCTGGCATGATTCTGTTCATCCAACACGAAAGCCTTTAGTCAGGTCATGTATGAGATGATTACATTCACCAACTACACTTCCATGATTGAATTTGCAGGTGCCCGATCTGCACACAAGGAGTCGCTGGAGAGCAATGTGGCAAGGTAGATAACGTGATCTATCTTAAATCCCGGGCAGCGCTCTGCCAATTTGTGCTGCCTCGTGCTGGAGGTCCAGAGAGGGCATTTTATAACAAACACCTTTAATCTAATCTCATTGACTGGAATACAGTTTAGCGGACTCCTCACTCCAATTAGCTTTCAGAGAAGTCATTAGCCTAGCAGTTGACATACTTATTCCACCCTGCACTGTGATTGTTTAAATCATGTATTAAGTATAGACAAGATAAAAAAAACTATTAGTTCAAGCAGACTGTGTTTGTATATTTTTGTGACTTAGTTGAAGATCAGATAAAAAAAGTGAGCATTTCATGCAGAAATCCATGTAATTCCAAAGGGTTCACATACTTTTTCTTGCCAGTGTATCTGTGGACCAGCACAAGTCCACAAGTGCTGTTATGGAAAACCCCTATGTAATTGTGGGTTACTATAGACGGGGCTTTCCCACTCTGTTTTAAACACTGTCTATATGCTCGAATGCACAAGGAAACAGCCAGAAATGCCTGTGTTTACTCAGAGATTTTTGTTGATTGCTCAATTTGTCAGTGAAAATGAAAGATCACAGATCAACATATCCCTAATGACAACACATACTTAGCGTACTGTTTGTTTGTTAAGAGCAGTTAGGCACTGCTCACTGACAGTAAGATGGAGGTGAACTCCAAGGCTGAGGCACCAGGCCTGTGTCAATGGAAACTGAAAGCCTTGGTGCCTCAGGGCCATACGGCGGTGTTTGGCACCAATGGAAACACTTCCAGTGGCGGTCCCTGTCCGCTTCCATTGGTAAACGCATGGAGACAGAATCATAGACTTGGCATTGCTGTTGCATACCATTTTATCACGCCTGTTCCCAGATTGGTTAGTGCCGTCTGGACAACTCTCATAGCCCTTGTCACAACATACAGTATGATGCTGTAACAGCAGTCAGGGCAGTAGCCTACAAATAGATCTAGGGATCAGACTGCAATGTCTCGTGTTAACTCTACAATCAACCAGCAGGACACTGGCCGCTTTTCAATTTCAGCAAAAATGCTGACATAATTGATACTGTGATCATGTGTGTCTGTGATGCTGTGAGTCTGTAATACTGTGAGTCTGTGACACTGTATGCCTATGATACTTTGAGTCTGTGATACTGTGAGTCTGTGATACTGTGAGTCTATCAGGCTGGGAGTCTGTGATACTATGAGTGTGTGATACTGTGAGTGTTTGATACTATAAGTCTATGATACTGTGAGTCTATGATACTGTGAGTCTGTGATACTGTGAGTCTGTGATACTGTGAGTATGTGAGGCTGGGAGTCTGTGATTCTGTGTGTCTGTGATCCTGTGCGTCTGTGATACTGTGAGTCTGTGATACTGTGAGTCTTTGATAATGTAAGTCTTTGATACTGTAAGTCTATGATACTGTCAGTCTGTGATACTGTCAGTCTGTGATACTGTAGGTCTGTGAGGCTGGGAGTCTTTGATACTAAGAGTCTGTAATACTGTGAGTCTGTAATACTGTGAGTCTGTAATACTGTATGTAATACTGTGGGTCTGTGAGTCTGTGAGGCTGGGAGTCTGTGATTCTGTGTGTCTGTGATCCTGTGCATCTGTGATACTGTGAGTCTGTGATACTGTGAGTCTTTGATACTGTAAGTCTTTGATACTGTAAGTCTATGATACTGTGAGTCTGTGATACTGTAAGTCTGTGAGGCTGGGAGTCTGTGATAGTGGGAGTCTGTAATACTGTGAGTCTGTAATACTGTGAGTCTGTAATACTACGGGTCTGTGAGTCTGTGAGTCTGGGAGTCTCAGAGTCTCAGAGTCTGTGAGTCTATGATGCTGTCATTGGGTGATCCTGTGAGTCTGTGATACTGTGGCGACATCTGAGTATTTTCACACACACACAATGTTTAAGGTAGATGGTGTAGATCAGCTATGAATAAATGTGATGTGAAAAGATCTAGTGTGAATTTGTCAAGAGAACAAATAGAAGGAAGAATAGTAGAATTGGGCTGCCCATGTAGACGTATAGATATTTGGAACGATGTCTGGATTATACTCAATCCTAGAGTGAAGTGTCATTTCTTATTAGCATGAACTGTGCTGCTGTTTCCATTGAATATGGAAGGGTTGAGCAATGTGCTGTACTTTGTTTAAAGCCAGTGCTGGAAGTTCAACAGCCACAACTGTACAGCTAGCTACATCTTTGATTTAATTAGCTCTGAAAAAGGGGCAATCCAGGGTTTGGAAAAACAACTTAATTTGGTCAACTGTTGAATGAGGGGTTTGGAAATATTTAACCACTCGTAAACTCATGATTGTACTGTAAGAACTGATCAGAACTAAATAAAAAATGCCATATTGTTTTGATTTGTTTTGATAGTGTGTTTTTACAATTTATTTTACAAACACTGCAAGTGTAAAAGACACAAATCTAGCTCATCTATCCATTATATATTTCAAGAAAGACTATAGGTCATCATTTCTTAAAACAAAATACCAATGCCAGATTGTCAAATGCATGAGGATTATTTCCAGATACTGTGTGTTAAAGGGCTGTGTCCTGTCAGCCAAGTCAGCCTATAAAACATGTCAGGAGACCACACTGCCAGACGGAGATTGGGTGGTGGAGCTCTGGTCATCACTGAGTAGGACATCTCACTTCCTGACTGCTCCTAAAGGAAGAGGCCCTGTTTAATATGGCCGAACAGGACTTCTTATTTAAATGGAGAAAGGACAGAAAAGATGGCCCATTTCTATTTCTTCATCTACTGCAGGTTTTCTCTGTTAATTAATTTTGATTAATTGATGAAGCAAGTAAAAGTTTTTTAGCACTGGTTATTTAAATAATAACCCAGAAATTTACAGTCAACTCTTAAATCATTGAAATTAAATAAATGGTTTACCTTGCCTCCAGCTACGATCTGCATGTGATCATATTTGACTGTAACGGACTATGTGGGTTCTGCCGTGACCAGCAGAAATTCATCGGCGCCCTCTAGAGCCTAACAAGGGAACTTTCAATGCAAATGTTGCCGTGGCAGTTTAATAATAACAGATAAATTAAACAAACACACAAAACACAGGGAAATATTATAAAACTACAGCCTGAAATAATATTTAACCTCCGCAATGCACATTATTTTTTTATTTAAAGACTTGTTAAGTTGTCTGTATTAGACCAAAATCTGAGCCTTTCAGCTGAGATCCTAATCAACACTTTACCACCACCTGGTGGTCATAAATGATTTGGAATGTATTTTTTATATTAATCAATAATCATGTTGGAAATGTTCAAGGCAAATAAGACATAGTGTATCTGTACCAACACAGAAATCTGGCTCCTCTTGTTAGTCATATAGTTATGATGTAGGAACATAAATTTATGAAAAAGTATAGTTAAGATGACACTGTACTGAATTTGTTTTTATGCATCACGTTTAATTAATATAATGTACATTCAAAGTTTAGAACTCTTGATTCATTGAACATATATGTAGAGTATTCACTGCCTATTTGCTGCAATTTGCAAGCCTCAAAACTGCCAGATCCCAGAAGCTTTCCTTTGAAACACTACACGTATATCAGTCTGGAAGTGCTCAGATTTAAAGCATTTGAACAAGGGGAGATTCCAGTGGGCTTGTGCAAAATTAATCGGAAATTGATTGGATCTGTAGGTTCTCTTGGTCTTCCTTTTGCTTCAACCCCATCGCAAACCCATCGTTAATTACAGGACACTGATTGGCCCACATAAGCATTAACTGGGCCCAAACAAACAGCTATTGATCACAAACGGACTAATAGCCATGTAGAATTACAATGTAAGCTTCCAGGAACAAGAGGCTTTGAGAGGCTACCAATTGGCATGTGGAAACAGAAAGTTGGCAAAGCGCCCAGCTTACCTGTAATGCATTTAATACACACCAAGGAGAGATGCAAGTTTTGAATAATCCAGTTAATATCTTCAGGATATACTTCTGAAAATATTGTTTTTATGTTCATATTTGCACAGAGTGAGAGTACTGGTGAGTGGTATTTCATACACTACAGTATATACCCAAAATTATAGAAACACGTTTCGACTATCACACTTGTTGGACATCCCAGAAGAGTGGTCATACAGTAGGTGCGAAAGTGGGGCCAACTCCACATTAATCCCTATGGTTGTGGAATGGGATGTCCAACAGGTGTGCTCAATGGGGTCGGCGTCAGGGCTCTGTGCAGGCTACTTGAATCCTCCACACCAAACACATTAAACCATGTCTTTATGGACTCCACATTGGGCTTTCCAATGGTTTTTACATAGCATTAAGGTGACTCTTCACTGGAACTAAGGGGCCTAGCCCAAACTTTGAAAAACAGCCCCAGACCATTATCCCTCCTCCACCATAAGTACGGATTCCACATAATTATGGCTATATAATGTACAGTACATTCATTTAAAACCCTATTGTATCCTATTTTATCCTATATTTGACTGGATTGAACATTCAATTGCCAATGCATCCCATAGGTGTTCATTTGAGTTGAGATTTGTTGAGTGCGAAGGCCATACTTTGGAGTATTGCAAAAAAATTAGAAATTTTTGAAAAAATGCTAATTTTAAAAAATGTCATATATAATTCCTAAAATAATTATACTATGATAATGAATGAATTAAGTGATGGATTCTTAACATTTGAAATGTAGCATTAAAATGTTTTTGTTTAAAAAAGGTTGTAGTTTAGTGCCGGTGCTGGTGCTGTATTCACTGCCGGTGCTGTATTGTATCTCTTTATATATACTTTTTTTCTACCAAATATGTTTGCGCTGGTCAGGGGGTACTTGGCTTAAAAGGGCAATTCAAAGGGGTTAAAATATTGAAAAAAGTTTGAGAAACACTGTTCTAGGTGAGTTGAACCAGTTGTTGTGCCCAGTCACAAGTGTTGTGCTCTCATTCTTCAAATCTTTCCAGATCAGCAGGAAAAGGTGGCGGGGAATAGTTACCAAAACAATAGGCTAATTATTGCTTTTGTAATGAGTGTTCACACCGTCAAAGACAAAGAGCTGTGTGTGGCTTTCAGTGACTGAAAGCAGCCAGAAAAAACTAATGTGCGTTACCTGGAAAAATCCCCCTGGTCAACACTTCCCCCTTATACATACACAATTCACCTCATCTAGCGACACCAGTCAAAATGTGTGCCTGGTTCTCCTGGAGGTAAGCAATGCTTTTAAATAGTCTTACTTTTCTCACAGAAGCTCCCGGCCCATCCAGGAGAACAGGTGCAGGCTCCACTCACATGGTCACACAGAGCCTCATTCTGACACTGGCATTCTAGGGCACAGCTCAAACCATAGCTGCCCTCCACACACCCTGGGGGAGCAGGGAACATATATGGACAATATGACGAACTGAAATTTGTTGCCGTAATATACCTTTTCCTTTTACTTGAAGTCAGTGGCTCTCAAGTCCCTCCTAGTGTTGCCCAGTAATTCCATGCACATGTAATATTACAGAACCAGCATACTTGATTAAGTTTGTCACATAATCATTAACCTTCATTGGTCGACAGTGCAGGTCACACGCTGCATCCAGAAAATATCAATCAATGTGTAAGTGACTTGATTGAATCAGATGTGTTACAGTAAATCACCTATAGATGGCAGTATAATCAAATAAATGTCTTACTTTGTTCACAGTGTTCTCCAGTGAAGCCAGCCTCACACACACATTTGCCAGTCACAGCCTCACAGCTGAGGGCTCTCTCTGGACACTGGCAGCTGCTGGAGCAACCAGGGCCCCAGGAACCCACGTCACAGGCTGAGACACATACACACATAGGTTGGTTAAGAAAATAACTGTGTGCGTGCCTGTTACAGCGTGTGTGAGACAGCGGTGCTTACGTGTACTGCAGTTGTGTCCCGTCCAGCCCGGCTCACAGGAGCAGTGTCCAGTGACAGGATCACAGCTGGTACCAGGGTGACAGACACAGTCGTTGATACAGCCTGGCCCATATGACCCTGCAGGACAGACTGTGGTGCGCAGTGACATTGAGCACAGTGACATAGAGCACAGTGACATCGAGCACAGTGTCATAGAGCACAGTGACACAGAGAGCACACTGAGATAGAGCACAGTGAGATACAGCACAGTGACACAGAGAGCACAGTGAGATAGAGCACACTGAGATAGAGCACAGTGAGATACAGCACAGTGACATAGAGCACAGTGACACAGAGAACACAGTGACAGAGAGCACAGTGACATAGAGCACAGTGACATCGAGCACTGTGTTATAGAGCACAGTGACATAGAGCACAGTGTGATCAGCACAGCATCAGCAGCTCTTTCTCTCTGTCTCTCTCTGTCACTCACTCACTTTAATAAGCGTTTAAAAGTTAAATTATGTCTATTTGTTTGTATCACGTACCAGTCTGGCAGAGCAGTCCTGTAAACCCGGGGCGACAGTCACACACTCCTGTCTGCTTGTTGCAGAGAGCTCCGTTCACACACGCTCCACACGATAACTTGCACTTAATACCCCAAAAACCCTCTGGGCACTCTGTGTGTGGTGGGGGGAGGTACTGGTTATCTTTTTAAATAATCACATTGATTGATTGTTTTAGTAACCACAGAGGTTCAGGACATTTGGTTTACATCCCTACTTCACCAGCTTTGGGCTTTGAGCTACAGCCAGAGGGAGGCACCCAGGGATGGACTGGGAAAAAATTGGGCCCGGGACTTTGGATGGAGCGGCCGGCGGTGGGGGGGGGTGGCGCGCGCGTGTGCGCGTGCGCTGTATCTGTCGCTCCCCGTGTTCGTCAATCATTCACTCTGTGTTTCTCCTCATTTGAATACAGAGGAACTCTCTCTCGATTTGACGGCCGGGCCAGAGCGCAGTTTTGCGGATGCAACAGCCTGTCCATTTCAGCCTACTTTCACTTGTTTTAATACGTCCGACCGGCCGTCAAAGTAAAATGTGACGGCCCCGTTTGGCCCGGAATGGACCGGGCGTTCGGGAAAACTCCCGATCCTCCCGATGGCCAGTCCGCCCCTGGAGGCACCCTACTGGCCCTCCAACACCCATTCCAGCAGCAACTGGTCTCCCATCATGGGACAAACCAGACAGATCCTGCTTAGCTTTACAGGCAAACCAGCAGTGGAGGCTTTGCTGACCAACACCACAGTTGAGAAGCAGACCTGCCTGGTAAACACGTCTTCTAATGCAATTGAATTTGTGAACTGAGATTTTTCAATGCAAATTAAAACGGTAATGGACAACGAAGGGCGACATTTTCTAAAACACAACTAAAATATAATTATAAGAATAAATAGGATGTAACACATAATACAGTGATGGTATATTGATTAACTAATATTGGTACCTTGTTCACAGGCCGACCCTGTCTTTCCAGCTGGGCAGGTACATTGTCCTGTAACAGGGTCACATGGTGCTTCTCCACAACCACATCTCTGGAGGCAGTTCTGACCATACTGACCAGCACTGCAGGCTAGATAAAACACCACACACAGGATGGAGAAGTGTAGAGAGAAAATAAGGGTTAATCTTATTGTGAAAAATCAACATAACATATCTCAGTAAAGTGTTTGGCCACCAGAACAGCTTCAATGAGCCTTGTCATGGATTCTTCGACAGAACATTGATCATCCAGAAGATATGACCTCATTTGGTGTTTAGATGATGGTGCTGGAGAGAGCTGTCTAACACGTAAGTCTTCAACATTTTATTTTTATTGAACTTTTATTTAACCAAGTGGGCACATTAAGTGTGATTGTAAAGGCCATAGCGTATAAATTCACATAGTTTTCATACTCATTCCTTGAATTTTTTCACAAGTATGTACATATATCCACCACTGCAGTGGTGTGCTGTAGAAACGTTGTCTGAAAGGCTCACCTAGCTGACAGCGGTCCCCCTGCAGTCCTGCAGGACACCACCGGGGGCACTGTCCAGTCACTGGGTCACAGGTTCCACCACCTGGGCAGTCACACTCCTGCTCACAGTCACTGCCAAAGAATCCTGAGTCACACCCTGGATCACACAAATACAGGCACACACACAGAAACATACATAAAAGGATGGCTCATTAATGGCTCAGTGGTTTAGGCGTCAGGCCTGGAGTTGAAAGGTTGCCGGTTCAATTCCAGAATCTGCCAAATGGTGTTGTGTCTGATAAATGACTAAAATTTAATTTGGAAGTCCTCCTATCTATACTGAATGTGTCAGGCATACAGTGAGGGAAACATTCTTTGATCCCCTGTTGACTTTGTACGTTTGCCCACTGACAAAAAAAATGATTAGTCTATAATTTTAATGGTAGGTTTATTTGAACAGTGAGAAACAGAATAACAACAAAAAAATTGTGAAAAACGCATTTCAAAAAAGTTAAAAATTGATTTGCATTACAATGAGTGAAAAAAATATTTGAGTTCTTGTCATGCCGTCCCAGAGTGGGATGGCGTGGCCATTGGACTGAGATATGGACTCCATGTATAATATGTATTTCTGTGATATTGTGTTCATTTAGTATAGTCTGTTCCTTATATGGCCAGTACTTATGTACTGTTGTTTTGGTTTACTTGAATGTATTAAGTGTGTGTATATGATAAACTAGCACCACCCTTTGGACTCCAGTAGAAAGACAGGTCATGATATGATGGAAATAGTTTGGTTATATCTAATTACCAATTACTATCAGCTGCTGTTTATGAGTAATCTCAGGCTTTATAAGTTCTGGGGTCCAGAGGGCAGTGCGGTTGATTGATAGATTGTTGTAGTTGGGCTTGCTGTTGTTCAAGGGAGAAGATATGATTGCTGTTTTCTGGGATCATTTTGCATACTACTGGAAGTGTCCTTACCATTATGTATTGTAAGTAGTTGTGCTATATAATGTAGTTTGCATAAAGTGCATGCTCTTTTTAAACTAGTCGCGTCTATGCCACTTTAGAGCATAGTTAAGTAGGTTATTTACTAATTGTGCATACTCACTGTATATATAATCCATCTCTTTGCAGATCCTCTCCAAGTCATCAAGGTTTCGAGGCTGACATTTGGCAACTCGAACCCTCAGCTCCCTCCACGGATTATCTATGGGATTAAGGTCTGGAGACTGGCTAGGCCAAGGCTTCTTCTTGAACCACTCCTTTGTTAGCTTGGCAGTGTGTTTTGGGTCATTATCATGCTGGAATACCCATCCAGGACCCATTTTCAATGCCCTGGCTGAGAAAAGGATCCATTGTCCCTTTGATGCGGTTAAGTTGTCCTGTCCCCTTAGGAGAAAAACACCCCCAAAGCATAATGTTTCCACCTCTATGTTTACACCCAGTTCTCATCTGTATTTAGATGTTCATTGGCAAACTTCAGACAGGCCTGTACATGTGCTGTCTTGAGCAGGGGGACATTAAGGGCACTGTAGATTTCAGTCCTTCACGGCGTAGTATGTAACCAATTGTTTTCTTGGTGACTATGGTCCCCGCTGCCTTGAGATCATTGACAAGATCCCCATCTACTTCTGGGCTGATTCCTCACCGTTCTCACAAGCATTGCAACTCCACGAGGTGAGATCTTGCATGGAGCCCCAGACAGAGGGAGATTAGTAAACACTTTTATTTTGTGTTTCTTCCATTTGCGAATAATCACATCAACTGTTGGTGATGGTTTTGTAGCTCATTCCAGCCTTGTGTAGGTCTACTATCTTGTCCCTGACAACCTTAGACAGCTCTTTGTTCTTGGCCATAAGAGAAGAGGTTGGAATCTTTGGAATTGATTGCTTGCTTCTGTGGACAGGTGTCTTTTATACAGGTAACAAGCTGACATCCTTTAAGGGAGTCCTCCTAATCTCAGCTCGTTACCTGTATAAGAAGCATCTAGGAGCTAGAAATTTTGCTGATTGAGAGGTGATCAAAAACTTATTTCAAAAAGTTCTTTGAAATGCGTTTTTTTATGTTAATCTGTCTCTCACTGTTCAAATAAACCTACTATTAAAATTATAAACTGATCATTTCTTTGTCAAATGTACAAATTCAGCAGGGCAACAAATATTTTTTCCCTCACTGTAGAAAAAGCAGTAGTGGAAAGTGAAAAGTTATAATCATATATTTACAAAAATGTGAGGGGTGTACTCACTTGTGTGAGATACTCTACTTCATCATATTGTCAAAGCCAGAACAGAATACCTTGCTGACACTGAGGGCCGCGGTAGCCAGGTTTGCACAGACAGGTCCCATTATTGGGATGGCAGGCCAGGGAATGTTCCAGAACACAGTCACACTCCTCAGAGCAGCCAATGCCATGGGTCCACCGGGGACAGGCTGGAGAGGGGAGTGTATTGTCACTACAGTTCTCTAATCAGAGACTTATTGTCGATAATAAGATTAAAAAGGAATAGGGCTAAAGAACACTGCTGTAGTACTACATACTGTAACATCAGTCATGGTGGCTGATGGGTACTGTAGTGTGGATGATGTAGTACTACATACTGTAACATCAGTCGGGGTGGCTTATTGGTACTGTAGTGATGATGTAGGTACTCACGCAGATGGCAGAAGCGCCCATACAGCCCTGGGGCACACTGGCAGGCTCCGTAGAGGCGGTGGCAACGCCCGTTGTTGGGGCAGTTGCACTTCCGCGTACAGTGTTTCCCATAACGCCCTTGCGGACAGCCTGTCAACATAACATGGGAAAGTATGAGTTATACCAGATGGCGCCCTTCCAGCGTATATCCAGTAGCTTGGTCCCCCATCTGTTTGTGCCATCATGCAAACTCATTTGGTCATTGACAAGACAAATTATGGTCAGGCACCAGGCTATGTTCTGGCACCAGGCTATGTCTACAGGGTTCAGCCTAAACTGGTGGCTGGTGAATTGAACAGCGGCGGTTAAACAGACAGCTAAATAGGATTAGCACTTAAAGCAAGATTACTGGTGTTAGCCTGGACTAGGAGGAACCTGGTGGAGCTGGGACCTAAAACATTCAGTCAGAGAGAGTTTGGGGGTGGCTATTGAATCCTGAGTGTGTGCGTCAGTCCATACCATCCTCACAAAGCTGGCCTTGCACCCCAGCAGGACACACACACATCCCCGTCACTGGATCGCACCAGCCCCCGTTCTGACACTGGCACAGGTGGTTACAGGCCTGCCCGTATGTCCCTAGAGGGCATGCTGAAAAAGAGGGGGCAAAGAGATTTAAGAACTCAAACTAATTGCTCCCACATTATCATCTTGACATCTCTCATATCATTATATACAACTAGCATTATCCAGATCCATCCCATTTGGCCTAAATAACAAGCATGGACCAACAGAAAGTATGCCCAGTTTTTTGTCCTAATACCATCCCAAAGGAACATGTTGACATGACTGACAATAGATGTCAGGACCTAACAATGTCACTAGGCACAAAGAATGTCCACTAAATGACATACATTTAAATGTTTTATTCCAGAATTTGACAGCCAACATCCCTGGCCTGAGCTACTGCGTTCTTAGATCATTTAGAACAAACATTCATGCTGATTCAATCGTCTGAACACATTAGATCACTAGACAGTACATTCACTAACTTTAGCTTAAAGCCCATTCAGACACTCAGATGACCCACTTTGTTCCTAGTGCCAGATAGAATAATGTGCAGAGCCCTGATCATATGGAACAACCTACAACCCTCAATAACAAACAGAACAATTACCTTTAGAAAAAAAAGGTACAATTTACACACACTGTATTTTACATTGACAGGACTGTTACACTATGGTTGATCAAAATATCAGTATGTGTTCTCAGTGTATCAGTGTAAAAAAATATGAAGACATCAGGTGACTGATGATGTCTGGGTCACAGTAGGAGGAGAAGCTAAGAAGATGCAAGGACCTACTCTCATTGCAGATGACACCAGTCCATCCAGGCGTGCATTCACAGCCGTCTCTGTCCACACCACAGACCGCTCCATTCTGACAGTCCGCACAGCTCAAACTGCAGTCATCCCCAAAGGAGTCGTGAAGACACACTGCAAATGAGGTAAGAGACGTGCGGTCCTGTAACATAATGATTTACTCATTTGACTAAAGGTTGGAGGTCACTGTGAGATGCTCCACCTATGTTGCTGACCAGGGTGAGTTCCCCTCTGCTCTCCTCTTCATCCATAAATGAGGTGTGCAGGCCTGCAGTGTAGTGAAGGAGCTGAGGTGGCTGTCGGAAATACAGATCTGGTAACCTGCGCACCTCCACGTCCTCATCCTCTTCGTTCTCGTCCTCATCCTCCCCCCGGTCCCCACCGTACAGTGCTATGTGGGAACGGACAGGCAGAGAGGAGACAATATTAAAATGTCTGAAAGGCAGAATAAAACTCCTGACAATATTTACCTAACACAGAATCAGGACATATTAATTAATATAATGACAGGAATGCTGTTAGAAAACCTCAGCAATGAATTCCAGAAGTACACTTTTTTAATTCCGTCACATATTTATTATCAATGTATACATTTTTCCTGAAATAATAGTATAATGTATTATTTTACAAACTGAGTGATTCAAGCACTGAATGTAGACTAGCTAAAAGCCAGGTTATTTAATATGTATAAAACATTATTATTTTTTGGTTTGTATTGCATTGGTAACCAGTTTATAATAGCATTAAGTCACTTTAGGGGTTTGTGGTATATGGACAATATCCCACAACAAAGGCCTGTTTCCAAGAACAAGCCTTAACCATGGTAAGTTGGCCCAGCGTTTTTACTTAGTAAAAACCTGGGTGGTTTGCACCCTAACTGATGATTAGTGGAACGGTGTAGTATTTGAGACCAAATACCACAGGTCTGTGAAAAAAATGTTTTACTCTTCTAATTGTTTTGGCAATTAATTTATAATGGCAGGGAACACTATAGTATTAAGAGGAAGTAATACGTACGGATGCAGGTCCTATGGTTTTGGTCCAGACGAAAGCCTTGTCTGCAGAAACACTCATAGGTCCCCAAGGTATTCACACAGTAGTGTTCACAGCCAAGAATATCTGCTAGACACTCATCAATGTCTGACAAGAGCAAAGAATAGTCCTTCTTGGATTATATTCACATGATCATAAGTGCCAGTGGAATATATACGAGTAAGTCTCGTAGACATTATCCTAACAGCCAGAGATGCACAGTTTTCAATTAGTCAATCTACTAGATGTTATCCTGTCATTCTGCCAGTAGTATACAGTGTGTCTATGCATTTAGTTAGCGTATATCTACATAACTGTGTAGTATGTTGACCTAGATGATAAGTGCATATTGTTCATCAAAGCTTTGGTTACCATCGCAGCTACAACCGTCTGTGTGGAGCCTGTATCCAGCCTGGCAGCTGCACTCGTAACCGCCTGGGGAGTTCCTACACACCTGACTGCAGCACGCCTCACCACTCCCACATTCATCACTGTCTGTGGAGGCAGACCAACAGTTCACACCAGGCCCTACCTGGGTACACTGGTTTAGTTTCTCCCAATAAACACAACTTTGCTTGGTTGATTTCATCATTGTGATAGGGACAGACCTTGATTTTTGTATTTGTGATACATAGTAAAATAAAAAGATAGGGTCTGGAGTTCTTCATCTTGAAGGTCACATGGTTAGGAAAAGGCTGAGCCTCATGAATGATGAAACAACAGAAAGTACTGACCCACACACGTCTTGTGGTCATCCTCCAGCTGGTATCCTTGGTTACAGGAGCAGAGAGGTCCATTGGTGCTGTGTTTACAGTGGTCAGAACATCCTCCATTGTCCTTCTCACAGCTGTTCACGATCTCCATCTCAATACCTTGGTAGAAATTGGTAGAAACACCCATGAATATGAAGCCTGTAACAAACCAAAACATTAGCCATCTTTCTTATGCAAACTGAAGGTACTGCAATTGGAGCCAGGAGGTTTTCCTGACATTGTCCACACTCAAGGTCAAATTCCTGACCTTAGGAAACAGCCTACAAGAAGGGTTTTCTGTTCTTTGGTGAGAATAAACCCTAATTACGATGTTCCTGTAGCTAACTGGGATTTTTCATACTTTAAATGTGCTGATTGGAAGTTGGTTGAGAAGAGTCTCTGCTACACAACAAAAATGTAAGTGATCATTATGTACTCACGGTAACACTGTTTGTTATCGGCGCCCAGCTCAAAGCCAGGGTTACACACACATCTAAAGGAGCCCCGCATATTCACACATTGGTGAGCACACATAGCCAGGCCAGACCGGCACTCATCCATGTCTACAAAGAAGAAATTATATACTGTTAGTAAAAAAAACATCATATACTTTTAGTCATAAGAACATGATATACAGTTAGTCAATAAAAAACATACTGTTAGTCAATAGAACAAGATAATAATAATAATAATAACTTTTTTTATAAATAAAATTTTTATATAGCACCTTTAAAGTAGCTTCTCAAGGTGCTTTACATTATAGAACAAACTAATTTAAAACAAAATAAACACAAGGAATAAATCAAGTAAAAGCTAACCTAAAACATGTGTTTTTAAATGAGAAATGAAATATGATTAGTTAATAGAACATGATATACTGTTAGTCAATAAAAAAAATCATACTGTTAGTCAATAGAACAACATCATATACTATAGGTCAAGAGAACATAAAATACTGTTAGTCAAAAGAAAATAATAATAAATCAGTTAATATTACTTATATTAGCTCAAATTATTAGCTAGCGGCAACATGACTACTTCCAGTGTACTATGTAATGTTCTTTAGTCCAAATTGACTTGTAGGTCACAGATCAAACTGCGAGAGTCCAATAGCATGCTAGCCAGCCCATGTTTGAAGTAGCTCCCAGCCATAGTGTTAATCAGCATTAGGCCACACACAGAACTGCTTAGAGGAGCAGGATACAGAGTCCTTTAATGGGCCGGGACAAAGCCCCTCTGATGAATGCCACCTTTGTTTTGCCCAGGCACACTGATTTGGAGAAAGCAACTTAACACTGACATATCTCAGTTGGACCGCCACTAAAAGTCAACATTCCCATTTTGCTAGATGAATATGGAAAATGAAAAACCATCCATCAGATGGATAGAAGTTATGGCTGTTGGTTTCCAGTGTCCACCTCTCCATCAGAGACTTCATGGACTAGTCTTGCTTTCTTAAGAAGGTACGGGATGTGAAGATTTATAGACAGGGTCATGAAAGTATTTTTCTCACTCGAGGACATTTCTGGGAAGGTATGTCGGCAACTAACAGGATATTGAAATGTGAGAACTGGAATTTGTGTGTGTGTCTTTGTGTGTATGTGTGTAAATGTGTGGGCATTCCCAGACATAGAGTACAGCAGGTTGTGTTCTTACCCTGACAGCCCAGGCCGTCTCCCGCCAGTTTGTAACCAGGTCTGCAACGACACGCTGCCTGACCGGCCACAGAACTGCAGAGCTGGGCACAGCCACCGTTACCTTCCAAACAGGGGTCAATTGCTGACCGACAGTCAGAAAGACAGTTGATAAATGTTATGTTCTTCAATATCTATTCATTGTCATTTCTTTAATTCCAACACTGAAAAATACCTCTTGCTCTACATAAGATAGTAATTAATATTATTTAAGTGTTTACTCTCCATTCCAACGTAAAATGACTCACCTTCACAGTGCTTCCCATCTCTCTTCAGCTGGTGGTTTCGGGGACACTCACACCGGTACTGGTCACCTCCCACATCCACACACCTGTGTTCACACCCTCCATTCTTCACAGAACAGGAGTTCACCGCTTCATAGTTGGAACAGACAGAGAGACAGACGGAAATGACCGACCTAGAGAGACAGACGGAAATGACCGACCTAGAGAGACAGACGGAAATGACCGACCTAGAGAGACAGAGGGAAATTACCGACCTCAGACTGACCGACTGACCGGAGGAGCGCATGAGTGTCAACATGCAGTGACGTGTTGACTGTTAGGGGAGTGGCATTGAACATGACGGTGAGGTAGTTACCGGTACTTTCCCTAATGTTGTGTTATCACAATTTGGTAAAAAACCCTGTGACCTATTCTAGTGACACATCTGCCAAAGAGGCATCAACCCCAAAGAATAAGGACACATGTGGAGGAGCTACTACAACTCTGTTGGAGCCAAAGGCTTTTCCCCTCTTCATCATGGGAATGACCAGAAGGTAAACACTGAACGTTTAGGTTATAGCTTCTCCAGGCAGTCCCCCTGGTTGGGTTCTTAGGATCAACTTTCCCTCCTGTTTATCCCTCTTATGATTTACTGCTCTGCCGGATAAGTAAATCTGACCTTAAAAAGTGTTGTAAAGAAAAATGTTGCTGAATGAATAAAGTCCACTC
Source organism: Umbra pygmaea (assembly GCA_016801145.1). Lineage (NCBI taxonomy): Eukaryota > Metazoa > Chordata > Actinopteri > Esociformes > Umbridae > Umbra > Umbra pygmaea. Next base: position 11,640 of record JACXGM010004489.1, on the reverse strand, counting down.
TTGTGGTCCTTGAGTAAATCTGGTCAGTGTAATTGAGAAGAAAAGAAATCAACCAGAAATTTTATTTATATGTTTGTACATTTATTTTTGACCACATGTTTTCTGTTTCACTTGGATGATTTCTATTTCATAAGTTATATTTGTAGTTTAAATCTAGCCTTTGTAACCAGCATCCACATTACTCAAAATCTTTGCTGGATATTTTGTGAAATGCATTATTATGAAATGCATTATGTTTTCAAATATGAACTGTAATGGCAGCGTTTGAAAATGGCTATTTCATATGTGAACCTGAAAATGTGTGTGGAGGGTGAATTGTCCTGTTATGATGACATGGAGACCCAATTTTATTATTCCCCTAACCATATCCCTAACCCTCCACGCCCAGGTGGCCACTGAAGTATGAAAAAGACACTGATCATTGTCTTCAATAACACCAACACTCTCCCAGAAACCCCCAAATCACTCTCTATACTTCCAAACACAGTTTGATATATCAATAGGCTTTCACTACAGACCAACTTACTGTACAAAAGGCCTCTTCAATTGTAATTACATTTTTAAAACAAAGGCTTGAATCAAGAAAAGACACAAATTGATTCCTAGAATAAGATATAGTAGAAAATCATGAATATCAGGCTTGTTCAGATTTGTCGTGTCAGAATTAGTTAATGTTGCTTGTTTTGAGAATTTTCTCCCGTTAAAAGCAAAATGTGCTCACCCCATTGGAAACATTGTTTGCCAGATTTCAGCATGATTTACACTTGAAAAATGTATTTTAGTGTAGTAGAGGATATCTGCCCTGGTTTTCTCTCACATTGGAACTATGTGTTGAGGGACAAAAACGTACAAACTTTCAAACTAACTGGGAGGATTAATCACAGTCTCCTTGGGGTTCAAAGACCTCGACAGATTGTTTTAGCCATGCAAGAGCAAATGACCAACAACAACAGCAGCGATAACAACAATGTAGAATCATACAACATGGCAAAACAAATCCTGCCTAAGTAAACAAGGCTGTAAACTACAAGACAGTTCCTGGACTATGTGTCTGTGTACATTAGAGATGATTGTTAGGTAAACGGTGCTTGTGTGCTGAGTACACTTGACTAGTGTACACTCCCAATGCCTAAAAAACCCTCCTACAGTTTAAGCTAAGAGGGATAACATATTCTTGAATCCACACAACCAGGTTTATATTCTAGCTGGTCCTACAGGCTCTGTACTCACCTATGCAGGTCTTTCCATCGCTGTGCATACGGAAGCCATGGCTACATTCACAATGGTATGAACCCTTTGTGTTCACACAGGTCTGCTGGCAGCCGCCATTCCGTACCTCACACTCATTCACGTCTACAGGGGGACACATGGGCAGGAAGTCAGTGTTTGCTTGCTCGTTTGAGAACCAGACGCAGTGTCGGCCCGAGCCTTTTGGGGGCCCTAAGCAGAATTTGATTTGGGGGCCCCTCCCACCATGCGGAGTCACCTGTGCACTCGATTGGGGGCCCCCTGGTGGCCCCAAGCAGCTGCTTAGTTCGCTTATGCCTCAGGCCGGCCCTGACAAGAAGGTGTTGGAATATTCCATTAGGCCAATTCTGACAGATACAGCTTAATCAAGTTCATCTGTAATATTTGAACAATTGCAGATATTTTGACTATTGAGAGTCTGCACTGTAGTCACAAGACATGCTCAACAAGAGTACTGCTGAAAAAAATGTCTGTCAGTGTATTCACTGTCCTGGCAATAGTGACTAGTGATATTTGAAGGAAAGGAACAGCACCCTCAAGCCATAAATTGACTTGAGTGCTCTAACAGACATGAAGCTATACATATCATTACAGACATGTACAGTGTTTCTGGGGGTGTTCTAGAGGAAAGCCTTAAAGGGGGAAGTTTTAGGCATGCTTGTTACATTTAGAGGTATTCAGCATTAAAACGGTATCTGCAGTTCAGTTGTCGTGTATTTAACGTCAATCTATGTATGCACATGACAGTCGGTTGATGACCTGTTAAATAAGGTTAGCCAGGTGATGGACGTGATATGCTCGTTACCAATTTTATAGACTAACACACCGCTTCATACACATAAATGAGCCAGTCATTAACAGTATGTCTCCAATTGAACAACATTTGTATCATTTTAAATTCTGTACAATAAAGTTATTGACCGTAATGACTGAGGACAGAAAGATTTCCTGGCCATACTCTATGAACTGACCTGCCGGGGGCGGGGTCAAGTACAGCGGCATGGTAACCTAGTGGTTAAGAACATGGGTAAGTAAATGGAAGGTTGCTCGTTCACATTAGATAGTAACGGAAGGGAGCTCACTGATTGGTCAGCACTGACTGGTTATTGCACTTTTAGGACTCACATAATATAGTAACTTTATAATGATTATTTTTTATGATTACATAACACTTAATAAGGTATTCATAAACCCTTCACACAGCATTTACCAATGCGACCTTATTGTACATTTTTCTTCAAAATGTTATTCTGTGGGAATATGACATTTGAAGATTTGTTCACTTAATGAACTGACTGGAATTTAAATGGAATTTACCTCAACCTTTATGATAGCCCAATCAATTGAGAGGCGAGCATACATTTTCCTGCTCAGATCAGGATAGTCTATCGGGAGAATTTCAGCCCATCTAAGAGTTATTCACTACTCACATGTCACCATGTTGTCCAATGTGGAGAGGATCCTAAATTGCTCAGTAGGTAGAGCAAGGCTCTTGCCAAGACATGGTTTGGTGTTAAATTCCCAGTGGTGTCATATGGATATGTATGCACACTACTTTATGTCTGCTAAATTACTTTAATGTAAATGTGCCACAGAATGTTTATGACCAATCATGTGTGTTCCATGTTGTTCCATGTTCCAGGGAGCAGTAGATTGATGAGCAGGCAACATACCAGAATTCTCCTTCAAGGACAGTCAAGGTTTACTACCCGTCTGGAGAACTCATCAGTGTGGAGCTCAGTTTAAACCAGGGACTGAAAGCAAAATAAGTTTTCCAATCGTTCCATTCTAAAGTGAACTTACTTTCTTATTATTTATTCCAATGTTCCATTGCTACTTACTGACCAAATAATATAATAGACAGTAGAAAGAATAAAAATTATATATATATATAGTTTTTTAAATAACATTAAATGCTTCTACAGATTTGAAAATAACAGATACGTTTTGGAAAGCAGAAGATGGCTTTTGTTCCTTGATCTGTTTCCATTATTTGGAAAAAAACTATTTCTGTTTCCTGAACCAGTTACAACTGCTTCCTTGTTTTGCTAAATCACAGGAGCTTTAAACCTACTGGCGATAACAGTAGCATAGATACAGCGCCAGACATATTTTATCCCACTTAAAGGTTACTCTTGTGATTGGGGTTAAGCTAATCTGACCCTAGACCTGGAGTAATGGGAAATGTCTAAATGATTATGACGGAGACAAACACTCAGACTATCAACTACAAGCCCCTGACTGTCTCTCCACCCAGGCTCAGCTCATAGAAATGCTTTCATAATGAACCAAATGCTACTTTAATTACGTCGTCTCAGCTAGAAGAGACTTATAAAGGGGTCAAAGAGGGCCGCCTGTCATCCAAGGAGTCTTTTCATAGCCGGCCATAGATAAATGTGATCAGGTTAAAGGACCGAAAGTCCACATGCCAATCCATTTAGACCAATCAGATGCCTCACGTCAGATTAAGTACCCTCTACATCATTCCCTATGGTGGATCACATACTCAATTCAATGAAGGAAGAAAATCCTAAACTGTTATAAACCATTTTTTTACAATACAGGCTTCACATTCTTTGGTGGAGATCTCTCAATACCTGAGGGGTAATAGAAGCAGCAATGGTTTTAGAGGTTAACACCCTTAAGGCTGGTCGTGTGAGAGGATTTCACCAGGATACAAAGGCCTTCTTTTGTTCAGGCCTGAGGGTGAAGCCTGAGGAGCTTGGGGGTTGAATGCTGTCTGAATGTAATATGTAACAGGGTCTTGACCTTAGCAAAAGGAGCCTGTCTACGCGTGACACCCATGTCTGACTCAGGGGTCCCCTGACAGCTGTTCAGGGAAGGGTCTGGCCATCCCCCACCTACTAACTCCCAGAGAAACATTTCAAACTGGAATTCCTTGTTCCTATAAAAAGACAGACCACCTTTCCAGCATCAAAAAGTGTCTGTTATTGCCCTTTAAAGCTGTTACGGAGCACACCAGTCCTGTGTTCTATCTTGCTCCACTGATGGGCAATGCTTGAGCCCTCGCTTGAAAGCCACACCATTCGTCAGATGTCAAAGGTCAGGAGCACCTGTTGACTCCTGCAAGTCCACAAAGCAAGTAGGCCTTTGCAGTGTCAGCCATCTCAGATAATATCCAGAACATACAGGGAGGCAGTACCCAGTCTCCATGCAATGTACAGACCACAGTGTTTATGGTATGTGTGTGTGTCCAGTATCTTCCTGTGTATCTGAGGTGGAGAATACACACATCAAAGAGCCTGCAAAAGACCATTGTGTGTGACCTAAGGAATATGACCAGTTATTGGGGAGCATGTTTGCCTACTAAGGCAGCCCAGCTTGCGTTCTTACCCTGACAGGCCTTGCCATCCAAGTCTAGTTTACTGCCATCAGGACACTTGCAGTAGAAGCTGCCAATGGTGTTGCAGCACTGTTCCTCACAGCCACCGTTAGCTGTAGAGCACTCATCAACATCTGGGGAAAGACGAAGGGAAAATTACAGCATTTATTTTACCGACAAGCTGCATTGATAGCAAAAGTATTTGAGCTTTTCTTTCTTTCTTATGTTGAATCCTCGCTGATTCTCTCCAGACCAACGACTATCCCTTCAAACTCCAGTCTATTTTCACTTTTATAAACAGACTAGCTGTCCAACAAATGAGACAATCAGACATAGAAGTGTTTTCATTACTTCATTTGTTCGTAGTGAAGAACAAAACAATGCCCTAGCTTTGGTGAGGCTGTGTTGGGGAACGTTACTTTAAAAGTAATTAGTTACTTAGTTACTTCTCCAAAATAGTAACTAGTTAACTAGGTCACTCTTTATTGAAAGTAGTTCATTAAACTAATTTGCGTTACTTTAAAAAAATGCTTTTTACATATGCTTTTTTGTGTGTCTAGGTTTAGTATCATACAATATTCATTGGACGAAAAAAAAAGATTTATTAAACTTCCCAAGTATTTAAACTATTTGAATGAAGTTTAATGGTAAGATGAATAAAAAATAGTAGTTATTTACAGAAACAACCCGGGAGTAACTAACGGTCTTGCTCAAAGACAGAATGATAGAGGCTTAACTTTGCTAGTAGGTGGGGGGAGTCAAACCGGGGCCCTAGTAGGTGGGGGGAGTCAAACCGGGGCCCTAGCCAACTAGGCCACCTTGACACCCCTAGATAGTGATTGCCTGATCTGGTGCAGACTTGTGGTAACTACTGTCTCTGGGCATGATCCAATTGACCAAGTTAATCAGTCTATTTCTGATTAAAAATATCACTTGAAAATGACATAGCACCACTCGTTGCAGACGCCATGATAGAATCACGTCCATTTCGGTCCAAAACGTTTGAGTAAGACGAACGAGGACAAACTTTCCATTTTCTTCCCACTCGACAGGCGTTTGCCCATGACGCACAGCTCACAGGACACATTTATTTTCCTCCCTGCTTTTTGATAGTTTTTAATTAATGTGAATATTTCCAGGGTTATGTATTCTTCCATTTCGATAACCCTAAATCCACATATTATCATTGTTATTGGTGTGGAGGCACACTAATGAAATAGGGATATATAAAACAACAACCGATAATAAATTATTAACTAGGGGTCTACAACGGAAAAGGGGAAACTATAAATATATTGTAAATGTAACTAATTGCCTCGTTTTAAATGTAACTAATAACTTGAATTGTGAAACTAATGCACAGACAGTGGGCCGCCCTCGGCCCCATCACCACGGTGCATGTGTGGTCTGCAGTTGTGAGCTTAGACCTCTACACCAAACCCCGGCCCTATATAACCAAAATTACACCTGAATATCACAAAATGGACCCCTGGCCATCACACCTATGACCTATATGAGCTTGTTTGACGTACCATTCCAAATCCATGGGCATTAATAAGGCCCCACCCTTTGCGATATAACATCCCCCATCTCTTCTGTGAAGACTTTCCACACAATGTTAGAGAATGTCTGTGGGAATATGTGCCCATTCAGCCAAAAAAGCATTTGTCAGGTCAGGCACTGATGTTGGGCACTGATGTTGGACGAGAAGGCCTGCCACGCAATCGCCATTCCAATTCATCCCAGAGGTGTTCAAAAGGGTTGAGGTCATGTCTCTGTGCAGGCCACTCGAGTTCCTCCACATCCAACTTGTCCAAATTTGTCTTTATGGATCCAGCTTTGTGGACAGTCAAGGCAAGTCAAGCATTTATTTGTCATATTCACACTACAATGCGGCAATCATTCTGAACTTAGAAATTCTTAAGACATGGCAGGTTACTTCTTCGTAGCAAGCATTAAAAAGTCAAGAACAAAAGAATAAAACATAACCTACAACAAAAAAAGGAACGAAGTATATCAAATATTCATACAGTTGAACAACTGAGTGTACAAAGAGGAATATGGTAATTGTAATGAATTAAAATGTGTGGAGTAAAATGAAATATATAATATTTTTAACATTAAAAGTATACCCCAGTATATGGACCAGACTGTGATAATGCACTGATCGAGTTCAGTATGAATTCAGTGTTGCTAGCTGAGAAGCCTGATTAAATGTGGGTAGACATTTCTTCGAGTCTGGCAGTCCGTGCTTCGATGCTCCGATAACGTCTACCAGATGGCAACAGCGTGAGCAGACCATGTCCTGGGTAGCTGAGGTCCTTAGATATATTCTGTGACTTCCTTAGACATTGTGTGTGATAGATGCCTTGCACGGAGGGGAGATGGCGTCCAATGATGGGCTCCGCTGCTGATCGTAAGGCCCCCCATAGGGTGGTGATCCAGCCAGAGAGGATGCTGTCCATTTTGAACCTGTAAAAGGTGGTGAGTGATTTAGCAGACATGCCAAATGTCATAATTCTCCTCAGGAAGTATAGGCATTTTTGGACAGATTATGTTGCTGTGTGTGCCTGTCTGGATCAGGTGAGATCAGCTATGATGTGCACACAGAGGAACTTGAAGCACGAAACCCTCTCCACTAAGGCTCCATCGATGTAAAGGGGGCCGTTAGCCTCCCTCTGCCACTTCTTGAAGTCCACTATCATCTCCTTAGCCTTGGAGACGTTAAAGCGATAGGTTGTTGTCATGGCACCATGATGCCAAGCTATTGACCTCCTCTCTGTAGGTGGTCTCATCGTTGCTGGTGATGAGACACAGGATGGTGGTATCGTCTGTTAACTTGAGGATAAAGTTGGAGCTGCTTGTGGCCACAGCGGGACTGAGTTTGCAACCCTGTGGGGCTCCAGTACTCAGGGTGAGAGCAGAGGAGGTTGCCCACTCTCACTACCTGGGGTCTGCCCATCAGAAAGTCCAGGATTCAATTGCCAAGGGAGGTGTCAAGACCCATGTCTCTGAGCTTTGGGATGAGCGTAGCGGGCACTAGTGTTGAAAGCTGAGCTGTAATCCACAAACAGCACCTTCACGTATGTGCCACACTTATCCAGGTGGAAGAGGGCAATGTGTACAGCTAGGGGCGATTGCGTCGTCGGTAGATCTGTTAGGGCGGTATGCAAATTGAAGAGGATCCATGGTGTCAGGAAGGGAGAAACTGTTTTGACTAGCAGCTCAAAGCACTTCATGATGATGGAGATCAATGCTACAGGGTGGTAGTCATTCAGACAGGTGATGGAAGGGTTCTTAGGTACAGGGACAATGGTGGTCTGTTTGAAGCAGGTGGGGACAAAAGACTGGTTAAGTTAGACATTGAATATAGAGGTGAAAACCTCTTCTAGCTGGTCAGTGCACTTTCTGATGACATGGCCTGGGATGCCATCTGGCCCTGGTGTTTTCTGTGGGTTCACTCTTTGAAAAGATCTCTCAGCTGTTCTTAGGGACAGAGTACAGCTGCCCTGTTCAGTCATGTTGAAACAGGAATCTTCTCCTAAATTAAAAAAAAAATTGACACCCCCAATTGTCTAAAATGTCTTTTTGATGACACTTCACTTGAACTAAGGAGCCTAGCCCAAACCCTGAAAAACAGCCCCAGACCATTATCCCTCCTCCTCATTAGTAGGGGTATACACATAATGTTGGCTATACAGTGTATTTCAAGTTAAATGGCAATGTTGATGGAGTCAGTTACTCTCTTTAAGTACTTTTTTCTTTTTAAAATGGTTTCCAGCTTCCGCTGCCCGGTTGTTTACCCCCTTGTCTGTGGCACTGATACCTCCTGATCCTTACTAATCACCCTGATATCAGCTCCTATCAACAGCCGGCCTGTGCATCTACATTGAGTCTTCAAGGGAGAAGGAGTTATAACTCAGTAAAAGAAAACAAGCTAACACCACCTAAAAACCACACAACATACATCTAAAGTTGTGATAAAACCACACAACATACAGCTAAGTGGACCAATGTGTGATTAAACCACAAAACATACTGCTAAGTAGACAAAGTTGTCATAAAACCACAAAAAATACAGAAAAGACCACCAAGCTGTCACGAAACCACGCAGCATGTAAGTTATTTTCTCATTTCAGATATTTGAGCTTGCTCCATTTCAATCCCACACGTGTAAGCAATGTTACTTTAGCTATATGAATGTTTGTGCAATGTCAAAGTTTGGATTCTTGCAAATGGAGTAGTCATAAGCGCTCTAACTTAATCAGACCAGCCGTTAGTAGTTGGAGTTTGACCACAACTCAACTTACACATAAGTGTAAAAAAGATCAGAGGTCTGGGCTCTGTGTGTTCGCTGTGTAGGGATCAACAGTTACAGTATGTGGCTGGAAAACATGCTGTAATGCCTGAGTAAGTTGTGAAAACATGACACAGAGTTGTGAGCTTGTTGTCAGTTGGTTAAGGAACGGGTGGACAGAGGTGTGAGAAGTCACTGATGTCTGTCAAGGCAAAACCTCACACACATACACAAAACATTCAGTAGGACATCTCCTGCCATCATCAATCCTATCAGTCTGACAGGAAACCAACAGGCAAAGAGAGAGAAATAGAGAGAAAAAGATATAGAGAGAAGCTGTTAACAGGCATTTCAAATCACTTGGCTTGTTTTTTTTAAGCATGCTTCATTGGACCTTGCAGCTGAGACAGAGTCAATGAACAGAGCTCTGGGAGGAATACAGTACTAATCACTTATGTGTTGACAAAATGAGGAGCCAGACAGTGTGCCCATCTGCTTCTGTTGGAATAGGATGCAACACACACAAACAGACATGCATACACACACACGCACACACGCACACACATGCACACACACACATCCTCTTGCCAAGAAAAGGAAGACATCAATCCAGCAAAACAAACTAGAAGAATTGTTAACTGACATTAGAATAGCATACAGTTCCTTCAGCTGCGCTACAACAACACAAACACTCCCAACTACACAAATGTGCTGTTAAACACACAATATGCTGTTACATATCTGTGTGAAGTGCTGCTGGTCATGTCACAGACAGAAAAGCTGGACAGAAAGCAGCACAGCAGAAAATTGTAGCCAGAGACTGGGATTCGGGAGACGGGAGAGTGAAGGGGATGACAGTAGAGTGATGGGGATGAGTCGGTAGAGCAACGGGGATGACAGTAGAGTGATCGGGTGAGTCAGTAAAGTGATGGGGATGACAGTATAGTGATGGGGATGAGTCAGTAAAGTGATGGGGATGACAGTAGAGTGATGGGGATGAGTCAGTAGAGTGACAGGGATGACAGTAGAGTGATTAGGATGACAGTAAAGTGATGGGGATGACAGTAGAGTGATGGGGATGCGTCAGTAGAGTAACGGGGATGACAGAAGAGTGATGGGGATGCATCAGTAGAGTAATGGGGATGAGTAGGTAGAGCAACGGGGATGACAGTAGAATGATGGGGTGAGTCAGTAAAGTGATGGGGATGACAGTAGTGTGATGGGGATGACAGTAGAGTGATGGGGATGAGTCAGTAGAGTGATGGGGATGACAGCATAGTGATAGAGATGAGTCAGTAGAGTGATGGGGATGACAGCATAGTCAAAGGGTTGAATCAGTAGAGTGATGGAGATGAATCAGTAGAGTGATGGGGATGAGTCAGTAGAGTGATATGGATGAGTCAGTAGAGTAATGGAGAAGACAGTATAGTGATGGGGATGGGTCAGTAGAGTGATAGGGATGACAGCATAGTCAAAGGGTTGAATCAGTAGAGTGATGGAGATGAATCAGTAGAGTGATGGGGTGAGTCAGTAAAGTGATGGGGATGACAGTAGAGTGATGGAGAAGACAGTAAAGTGATGGGGATGACAGTCGAGGGATGGGAATGCATCAGTAAAGTAACAGGGATGACAGTAGAGTAATGGGGATGAGTCAGTAGAGTGACATGAATGAAGGTATACTGATGGGATGAGTCAGTAGAGTGATAGAGATGAGTCAGTAGAGTGACAGGGATGACAGTAGAGTGATTGGGATGAGTCAGTAGAGTGATGGGGATGACAGCATAGTCAAAGGGTTGAATCAGTAGAGTGATGGAGATGAGTCAGTAGAGTGATGGGGATGAGTCAGTAGAGTGATATGGATGAGTCAGTAGAGTGATGGAGAAGACAGTATAGTGATGGGGATGGGTCAGTAGAGTGATAGGGATGAGTCAGTAGAGTGATGGGGATGACAGCATAGTCAAAGGGTTGAATCAGTAGAGTAATGGGGATGTGTCAGTAGAGTGATGGGGATGACAGTAGAGTGATATTGATGAGTCAGCAGAGTAATGGGGATGTCAGTAGAGTGATATGGAGGAGTCAGTAGAGTGATGGGGATGACAGTAGCGTGATAGGGATGAGTCAGTAGAGTGATAGGGATGAGGGAATGAAGTATGAATGACTGACTCTGTAGATCTACACATTCCCTAGCATTTCACGTATAACCCAAGTCTTAAGGACTGATGTAGTGAACTCATTGGCCTAGAATCTGTGACATTATCTTTAATGTTAAAACGTCAAAATGTTGCATCAGAAAAGACAACATTGATGGCGTTGCTGAAAAACAGCAATTGTGGCTTCTAAAAATGAATGAAATTGTTTAGGCTTGTTCCTAAACAGTATGGCTCAATGTGAGACTAATCAGTGGACTAGCTGTCAGCTGCTGGGGAAAGATCCTGTCTGAGCAGCTATTGAGGAACACTGCTATAAACATGTAATCACTAGTAAAGTGTCTGAGAGCACCCATTGAGGAACACTGCTATAAACATGTAATCACTGGTAAAGTGTCTGAGTAGCCATTGAGGAATACTGCTATAAACATGTAATCACTTGTAAAGTGTCTGAGCAGCCATTGAGGAACACTGCTATAAACATGTAATCACTAGTAAAGTGTCTGAACAGCCATTGAGGAACACTGCTGTAAACATGTAATCACTAGTAAAGTGTCTGAGCAGCCATTGAGGAACACTGCTATAAACATGTAATAACTAGTAAA
>JACXGM010004488.1:20605-37929 GCA_016801145.1 Umbra pygmaea | reverse complement strand
GTAATCAGTATGTGTTTGTATTTAGTCATGGTGTTCTCCCCTTGTCTCTTGTCGATCAATGTCTCCCTGTACGCGTTCCTGTTCGTGCCTTATATATTTACTTGTAAAGCCCCACGCGGCAGTATTCTTTTGTTTTGGAATAAAGTATATTGGATTATTGAACCTTCGCGCCTGTCTCTCAGCATTGAACGTGACACTAGCCTGCAGGCTACAGTAGAGTAACACTGGTCTGTTTAGTCTACTAAATTCACATGCTTGAGTTATCACAGTAATTAATACTATAACTAATCACTTCATGTTCACTACAGTGTTAAACATATATAAATTGATCTGACATCTCACAACCTTTGTTCTTACCTATAAAAATTGGAAAATAGAAAATAAACACGGACGCGATGTAGCTTAGTCAAGTCCAATGTTGTAATAGACGTGTATAAGCCACACTGTCCCCTACAGTCCGACCGAGACAAAAAAAATCACAACTGGCACCTCAAACGGGAAATAAATGGAAACTTGGGGAAATAAAGAATTATTGTAAAATATAATTTCAAGTACATTTTCCCCAAAATCTTATAAAGGTACATTAGACATCATTTAGTCACCATTACATGATAATGACTCTCGCCAATCTTACTTCTGCCCCTCAATAAGTATTCTCAGGATTTGTAGTAGCATTCTGTTTAGCCGCTCTACCTACTTATTGCCTTGGGGGTGGTATAGCATTGTTCTTGAGCCCATTACCCCGCAATTTTTTTTTTTCAGCTGTGCAAACGACTGGTTTTCAAATTCCCCTCCCTGGTCATGTTTTATCCTTAGTGGGAACCCACCATTCAGTATATATTCATTAAATGTCTTTTCAACAACAGTTGTAGTTTTTATATGGTGGGATAGACTTTAGCAAAGCGTGTGTAATGATCTCCTATTACCAATATATGTATTCATATCCACCTTTACACTTGTCTAGGTGTAAGAAGTCAATGGATACTTGCTCGAATGGCTGAGTGGTAACAATTGGTGTAAGTGGCACTTTTGTTTCTCAAAAGGGCTTTTTCTGTGGCCAGAAGAAGTGATCCAGAACAAGAGATGTTATGTGTTGCAGACCTTGGTGTTCCATTTCAATGTGGATCCGTCTTAAAATAGTTGATTCGTATATATTTCAGGTGGAAAAACGTTGTGTCCTTGTTACCACCTTTTGTGAAGTATTCCATCCCCATCAAAGCTGAGCTTCTCCCAGTCATGGAGAAGACAACTACTTTGTGCACCAAGTGATTTAAACTGCTGTTCCACAGTACTTTCATTTGACTGTTTGTAGGCGATGACTGGGCCAATATCTCGATGATCACTCTGAGCTTGACAGATAGCTGCTCTCAAAAGGAGTATTGGCACGTCCTCATCTGTTTCTGCAAACCCAGTAGTCAGCATGGACCACACCGTGTGAGCTTAGTTTGTATTAACTTCATCCTGTGCTGTCATAGCCGCTATAGCACTGTCCTCACATGCTCAGCGTGATCCTCGAAGGTTCTACTGAAGACCAGGGTGTCACCTAAGTATAGAATACAGATTTAGTCTCTTAGCCCCTCCAAACATTCTTCCATGCAATACTGAAAGGCAGCTGGAGGGTTCATCAGGCCAAAGGGGATTCTGATCCACTTATAGAGACCCCATGGTGTCACAGAAGCAGTTATTGGTCTGCTCTCCTTCGCTATGAATCACTGATGGTACACTTTCCCTTGATTCAAAAGTGAGAACCATAAGTTTCCATTATCTCTTGCACTCTGGGGATAGGCTGGCGGTCGGGAAGAGTCTTTGTTTACTTCTTCCCTACTAACACAATATCATGATCCATGGGATTCTGCACACTTACAGTAATAGTTTTTTTTTTCACTGCCCTTAATTCCTACACAAGCTGTTTCCCAATGTCAAGGAAGGATCCTTCGAAGTCAGAATTTCAAGGATGCTACGTCAAAGTCCGTCGAAGTACTGTTCCAATGTCAAGGATCCTCCGAAGTTCAACCAAGGACTGAGTCCTTCGTTCAGACAATTTCCCATGGTCCCAGGTCAAGGATGCATATGTGTATCCTTTGCGCTCTCACATGACCCACAATCCTATGCGCACGGATTTCCCAGCTCGTTTAAAAAATAAAAAATGGCGGACGTTAGTGGAGACGGAGCAATATCCTTTCAAATGTAAGTATCTTTAGTGTTTAACGTTATTGTACATTTGTTAAAACGGAAGTACATTTAAGTAAAGTTTAACGCCAGTACAAATTACAATTAATAATTAGCTAGATACATTTCGAACAAACGGTAGGCTAACTGAACCGGACCTTTTCACTGACGTAATGACGCGCACTTGCAAGCCTGTTCCATTACGCTCCATTTACGTGTTCTTTGACTGCTAAGAAGGAGTCTCGCCTAGCCTCTGTAGGACCTGACTTGGAAGGATTTGTCCTACCAAGGAAGGATCCTTGACATTGAGAAACAGCTACAGTTAGAGTCCCTCGGTCCAGTGGGGGTTCACATCAGGCTTGAAGCGAAGTGTTTTCATTATCTTCATGTGGGAAGTCCATAGTTACATGGCACTCAACCCTGACTGACGTGCTTTTAGGGATGTTGATCATCTCCCTTTTTGTCTTGATGACATACTCATCCACTTGCTTGGTGCAGATTTGCTTTACAATAGCAGTTACTTCCTCTACAAAAGCCCTTGCTTGGCCGGGGAATGCTGACCTTATTGTTCAACTCAGCTGTTCCCGGTCAATATTGTTGGATTGTGTCAGTTCACAGTCTATAAAGATCTTAATTACATTAGACCCATACATTGGTTGAATAAGCTGACCGCCCTTCATTACCAATATGGGAACAATAACCCCTGAAGCTAATCTGAAAATTACCTCAAGCCAACCTGTGTATGGCATGCTCTCCCTGTTAGCTGCCTTAATGTAAAAATCAGGGGTAATGTCTAGAATTTGTAAAATGCTTTTTAGTCTTGCATCTGGTAAGTGTGCTTCTTTCCATAGCTCATCAATCATGGTCACTTGGGAACCTGAGTCCTGCAGTTTGTCTCTTTTGGGGTAGTGTTTGTGATCATTCATGAGGGAGATTCACATTGTTTTGCTGGGCCCTTGCTTATTTATCAGTCACTCCCCATCCTGTGTGAGTTAACTTCCCCCAATGAAAAGCTCACCTCCAAACTATTTTCTTTCCCTTGCTTGACAGCCCGCCAGAAAGTGCTAACGGCTGCCACACCTGTAACAGTGTGTGCAATAATCCTTGACTCTACTCTGTTGACAGCCAAAATATTTTCTCTTTTGGCCAAGTTTTTCTGAGGTAAGTTGTGCTGTGGGGCAAACCTGTGTAATTCCTCCTTGGTCTCTGGGGTCTGGAGTGAACCAGTATCCCTGTGACAGATCATGCACTTGCTGACTTGAGAATTGCAGTCCTAATACACCTTTGGATCCCACTGTTGAAACTGGCTGTCTAGTCATTTGCTGGGACTGTTGGATATATTCCCTAATTTGAGACACTTGAACTGTTGGTTGATCTTAAAGTTTGTCTGAGAAGTCCACTTGTTCCAAATAAGGCTGAAGATCTCACCTGATGTTGTCATTCTGCAGGCCAGTTAACAGTGTGTATAAAATGTTTTTACTGATCCAGGGTCATATTGGAGACTTGACTTGGCTTCCTGCAAAGTGAACAAGATCTTTAGTCTCAGGTTGAATGTGCGAATAAGGAAATTCTGTGCTAACAAAATAAATTGTAACTTATGGTGGTGTCCTCAACATCCTGATTCTCCTGGATCTGAGTGATGCCTTTGACACAGCAAGCCATCAGATCTTTGTCACTGTGCTTAAGCTTGTTGAAGGAACCACACTATTCTGGCTGCAAGCTTATCACAAATTGCTCCCATTACATCTCACTCAATGATCATACATCGGAATTAGCTGCAGTCACCCAGGGGGTCACCCAGGGCTCTATTTTGGGTCCCCTACACTTCATCATCTACATCCTCCCCCTTGGTCAGACCCTCCGCCATTTCAACCTTGACTTTCACTGCTGCGCCGATGACACTTAGATTTACCTCAGCACAAAATCTCTCACCAACCCACCTCTGGCCCATATTGAAAAATATCTCTATGGAATACAATCGTAGATACACCACAACTTCCTTAAACTCAACAGTGATAAAACAGAACTTCTTCTCATAGGCATTAAATCCACCATCAATTAAACTGTCACTTTCTCACCATTGACAACACAGTTGTATCCCCTTCCCCCATGCTCACAAAATCATCCTCCCTCCCCCCACCTGCAGCCATAACTCTGATTCATACTATCCTCTCCTCCCATCTGAATCACTGTAACTCTTTTGACCAGCATCAAATCCTCATACCCCCATAAGCTACAAATGGTTTAGAACTCTGTAGCCAGGCTTCTTACACACATTAGGTCCAGGCAGCACATTACCCCCATCCTCCAAGAGCACCACTGGCTCCCTGTTTCTCAGCACATTCAATGCAAATGATTCCTTCTGACTTATAAAGCCCACCACAACCTTGCTCCCCCTACTTCTCAGACCTTCTTCATCCCTATCAACCCACACGCTCAGTCCGCTCTGGTACAGCAGGCCACCTTGTCATCCCTAGGTCGAAGTTACAGAGTTTTGGTGACGGGGCTTTTTCCAGGGTTGCTCCCAGACTCTGGAACACCCTGCCTCAATCCATCTGTGATTCTGACTGTATTACCATCTTTCTCCACTGCCTTGAGCCTTTTCTGTTTAAGAAACCTTCCCTTCTTCCCCTTGTGTTGTTGTCTTTTTTCTTTTGTTTGTTTTTCATTTATATTTGATTTGCAAGTTTTGTAAAGTGTCTTTGGGTCATTGAAAAGCGCTATATAAGTACCATGTATTATTATTATTATTATTAAATAACTTTAAAGTTGCATGCCAGCGGATATCGCACTTATCACTGCATCTACAATTTCAAGTTCAGGAAACCCCTTTCTTAAGCCATGATCAATATGTCATGCTAGGCTTGAAAAAGTCAGCTTGTCTTTCTGACCAGGCTCACCAATTTGGCCAGCAATCTTAGTCTTTGTGCCATGGGTGAGGTGCAGGACTGTGGACTTTTCTTGCACTTTTCATTCTCTCTCTGCTTCTGTGTGCTCGCCAACTGATGCTACAAGGCCTCAATTTCCTCCAATATTCTTTCCTCCTCTTTATTCTGTTTTTCCTGTTGCTTGTCTCCTTGTCTTAGTTTACCAGCTTTACAAGCTACCTGGAGCTCAGAAATATGGCGTCTTGAAGATGGAGTAATTCAGAGATACTTTACCCTCAAGCGTTTCTAGCTCTCCACTCTGTATGTGGTTTGAAATTAGTGTGATGAGAGCCGTTCGGTAATTGTCAGTTTCAGTCGTGGCAAAATGTTTTGAGAATTACACAAATACAAATGTTCACAAAGTCTGCTGCCTCACTGTTGATGATGACAATATGCATATACTCCAGAATGTCAAGAAGAGTGATCAGATTAATTGCAATTAATTGCAAAGTCCCTCTTTGCCACGCAAATTAACTTAATCCTAAAAATATATATTTCAGCCCTGACACAAAAGAATCAGCTGCCATCATGTCAGTGATTGTCTCGTTAACACAAGTGAGTGTTGACGAGGACAATGCTGGAGATCACTCTGTCATGCTGATTAAGTTAGTATAACATACTGGAAACTTTTTATTTTAAATCAAATGAGGGTGGTGCTTGAAATCATTGTTCTTCCTCTGTAAAACACATACAAGGAAACACGTGCCATTATCATTGTTTTGCACAAAAAGGACTTCACAGACAATGATATTGCTGCTAGTAAGATTGCACCTAAATCAACAATTTATTGTGTCATCAAGAACTTAGAGGAGAGAGGTTCCATTGTTGTGAAAATGGCATCAGGGCGCCCAAGAAATTCCAGCAAACGCCAGGACCATCTCTAAATGTTGATTCAGCTGTGGGATCGAGGCACCTCCATTGCAGAGCTTGAGAAGGAATGTAGCAAGCAGATGTGAGTGCATCTGACGGCTGAGGACAGGGGTAAAGTCATTTTCTCTGATAAATTCCCTTTGATTGTTTAGGCCATCCGGAAAACACCTTGTCCGGAGAAGACTCAGTCCTGCGTCATGCCAACAGTAATGCATCCTGAGACCATTCATGTGTGGGGTTGCTTCTCAGCCAAGGGAGTGGGCTCACTCACAAAATCAACACATCCTCAGAGAGCAAAGTCTCCCAACCATCCAAGAACAGTTTAGTGACAACCAATGCCTCTTCCAGCATGATGGCACACCTTGCCATAAGGCATAAGTCATAACTAATTGGCTTGGGGAACAAAACATCACCATTTTGGGTCCATAGTCAGGAAACTCCCCAGACCTTAATCCCATTGAGAATTTGTGGTCAATCCTAAATAGGCTGGTGGACAAACAAAACCTCACAAATTCTGACAAACTCCAAGCATTGATCATGCATGAATGGCTTCCATCAGTCATTCAGGATGTGGCACAGAAGTTAATTGACAGCATGCCAGTTCAGATTGCGGAGGTCTTAAAAATAGAAGGATCAACAACTCAAATATTGACTCTTTTGAACTTCATGTAATTGTCAATAAAAGCCTTTGATACTTATGGAATGTTTGTAATTATACTTCATTATACCATAGTAACTACTGACAAAAAGATCACAATGAATCTTTTTGAACAATGAAGCAACAAACCTTGTGGAGACCAATACTTGTGAATTTTCAAAACCTTTGGCCATGACTGTTCATCCTCAAACTCTGCTCTGGCAATGATCACATAACACCACAAAACTTTCCCTCATCAGCAGACACAATTCTCTTATTACTTCAAGCTGTAGTTTCTCTAAACCTGTTGAATCCATCTTTCCAGCAACGTGTGTTTACATAATGCCACTAACCTGCAGGCTACAGTAGAGTAACACTTTTCCTCTTAGACCACTAAATTCACATGCTTGTGGTATCATAGTAACTAATACTTTACTCACTACATGTTATTAAAATTTACAGTATTATTACAGTATTAAAAAAACGGAACCTCTGTCTGCCGAATTCGTCATTGCTAAACAATGCTTTTTGGTGGGGAAAAGCCATGTAGATTCGACTGATGCAGTATAATGCTAACCAACCAATGGGCAGAAGTTTTCTCCTTAAGACACAGCCCCTTCTCATTTGCATAATGAGGCAGAAATGCATACAGAAATGTAAAAATGACAGGTAGAAGTAAATAGCGTTGAAGAAATAAATAGGGTAAAAAACTACAAAGGAAGAATAAAAAAGACAAAAATATTATAATATACACATAAATATATACATTTATAAAATAAGTCATTAATAAATGAAGTTTAAAATTATAAAGGACAATAAATAAATAAAGTAATTATTACAAAGGTGAATAAATAAAGAAGCTAATTAAAAGAGATATATACATTCATGTCTCATTGTATAATTTAATTACTGCCTACATATTTTTATTTATATATTTATTTCTTATTTTGGCAGACTTGGTCCTCCATACAATTTACTTTAGTTGCAGCACCAACACGTATAAGTATTTGCTTCTGTACATTCAACACTGTAAGTGAACACTATATTTCTTAACCTGCAGCAAAAGTGTCATTTTATACATCCAATGTAAACCAGTTAACACATGCACAAAGGCAATGTTACAGTGGTACCTAACTTTCACCTAGCTTTACATAATGCCACTAACCTGCAGGCTACAGTAGAGTAACACTTTTCCTCTTAGACCACTAAATTCACATGCTTGTGGTATCATAGTAACTAATACTTTACTCACTACATGTTATTAAAATTTACAGTATTATTACAGTATTAAAAATATAGATTGATCTAACATCTCACAACCTTCATTCTACCTGTAAAAATGGGAAAATAGAAAGTAAACCCAGACACAATGTAGCTACAGTCCGAATGAGGCATTAGCAATTGATAACAGATAAACAAATCACAACTGGCAGGTCAAAAGGGAAACAAATGGAAACTTAGGCAAACAAAGAAATACTGCAAAATGTAATTAGCATCTTCCCCAAAATCTTATAAAGGTACATTATGCAGCATTTGAATCACCATTACATGTGAGCACTTCATTCAGAACACAGACCAGCCCGTTGACCTACAGTAAATGTGACACATTTCTCCCCAATACACATTTCTCAATATGTTCCTGAACAATTGCATTTACATTTGCAAAGGCCCATGTTGGATTTTTTTAAATCTTTTCATACATCCTCCGAAAGCAACTTCTCCCAATCCAAGAACAGTTTGGTGATGAACAATGCTTTTTCCAGCATGATGGAGCACCTTCACATTTTGCGTGAAATGGCTATTCGAGAGAGACTCGCAAGTTTACACACTTGAAAACAATGTTGTCTCGTTCCTAGCTTTTCTTGAGAGGTCTTGAATATGTGGCTGAACGCTATCGTAATGTAAATGTAGCCTCTCAGTGGTAGAGTCAGCCTCCATCTGAGCAAACTTCTTTAAGCTCTTTCTCATCACCTTCCCATGACTCACCCATTAATTAGTCATTTATCAGCTACTGGAAAAGAGACAAGGCTGTGGAGTTATGGGGCAGGGCCCCCCTGGTTCACGGAGGGCCCATTGTTTCTATGCTCCTTGCTGTGCCCATAGCTGCTTGCACTCCATGCCTAAAATAAGTGAATACTGATGCTCAATATTGATACTTCAGATGGATCCCTGTTTGTCTGGGCATCTACTGTACATGATTGTCACAACCAGAATTCATTGGGTATCATTCAGTCGCTGAATGTGTCTAATGAAAGTCGTTCAACCTTGATGTCTGGCTGTTAGACTGACACATTTGGTGTTGTATAGATAATTCCTTGCAAAGCTTGATATAGAATTTGGAAAGTTGCATGAGACAAACATTAGATTTAATAAAGTGGCCCTGCAGTAAAGTATGGAAATGTGCATTGGTTCTAAACTAGTGGGTTAGAACCCAAACTATAGTCAGATAAAGATTCTTTATGGTTCAACTGTGTCTTCAATAACCCAAAATATATATAAATATATATTGCTTGTTGAATAATAACAATTATTCAGTTTGAAGTAATAAACTAATATCAGATGGAAGTTTAGAATAGATAATGAACATACATTTGTACATAATTGCATTATCCGGGGGAAAAATAACTGCAATCACTGCATGCTAAATATAGTCCTATCTACCTGTCTTATCTATCTACCTACCTGTCTTATCTATCTATCAAATCCATCGAAAGATTATAGTAAACTTTCAGTTAACACTTATCAACCTTTTATCACGATCATAAGCGAAATGTATGTATTTACAAAGAAATAGGTGGGGATGATGTTACATTATCTAATATGAATGCAAAATTTACTGACAAGAAGGGATTATCATGCCAGTTTTGTCAAAACCTAGACAACCTGGTTCAACTTGGGTTACTTGTTGAAACCAGTTGTAAAAACCACTGCTTTATTCTAACAAACACCACAGGCACAAACTCAACATCTTCGGGTATGTCCATGGTTTTGTCTCTCAGGTTGCATCCCAAAGTACCATTCTATTTTTCATAAAGTGCATTACCTTTGATCACAGTAGTGCACTACATAGGGAATAGATTGTCAGGAGGGACACTGCCTCTCTCTCCCGGTGGCATTTAGAGATTTTCCTAAAGCTCATTCTCCGCAGAGATAATTACCCATGCTGCTCCACTGCCTCATTTGCATAATCATCACCAGTCATTCATGGAGGCAACACAAAGAAATATAATGAGGCAACAGAGAAACAAGGAACATTTCAGAATCAATTGACAACATACATCTGTGCATGCAGTACTTTGTCAAACTATAGCACATCTAGTGTAGCAGCGTAGGCCCATCACAAAGAGAGAGTGGTGCTGCGTGGATGGATGTTCCTTTAGGGAGGAATCAAAGAATTTGTATAGCTTTGCTCAATGGTTTGTGGGTGTTCCATAAGGAGATGTCATATACTGAACAACACTGATTCCTTGTGAACTAAAACAAAAATCTAGCTAAATATTTTAAGGGATACAGTCAATAGAAACGTCTTTTAGAATAAAATTATGTAATTATTAGTTTCAAAAAGCATAATTGAGAATTCATTTATACAATTTGGACTAGTTATACTTTTGTGGAAGTGCAACAATGCTGGATATTTTGTCACATGAAGCTCATTCTTGCTCTTTAATCCCAGAGGTCAGTTGTCTGACCACAAGACAGAGTGATCACAGCACATTTTGTTATAAATTGCTCAATGTTTTTTGCGGTAACAACTTCCAATGTTTTTTACTGTGTTACTAGGCTTTTCACAATCGGCCAGTACTGTATATGCCATTAATGTATTGAATTACTATCAGGGTTGGGAAGTAACTGATTACAAGTAATCTGATCAGATTACAAAAATGTAACTTTAATCAGTTACGTTACTGACAAATTATAATCAGATTACAGATACTTTTAAAAAATACTGAGGATTACTTTTAGATATTTTTACATTTGGGAGTATTCAATTGTCTATTGAAAAATGTTTCAATGATGTAATGTGTTCTGAATAATATCTTCAGATATAATAAATAGCTATGTAAATTGTGTTAAAATATCTGTCATCTAGAATTACATAATTGATTCATGGTTCCCAAACTGCAGTTTTAGTGGTAAATTATCCAAATGTACTGTATGAATTCTTCAAACAAATAATTAAAATGAGTACATCATATTGAACATTTTATTGTCAACTGCAACATATATATTATATACTGTTATGTATTTTAGTCTTTTGGTACACTACCACTTGCTATCAATCCACCTATAATCCTCTTATTGACATAGGTGTGACCTTCCTACATATTTTGGAGTGCTACTGTATGTCCTATTCAAAAAGGTTTTGGGGGCTGCATAAATAGTTTTTTGATTTAGTCTTAAACCAGGGTCTTAAATCAGATTATGTAAACAAACTTCCTGCTATGCCATTCAACTGGTTATAAACTAGTTTTTTTTAAAGTAATCAGATTATGTTACTGAGTTTAGTTAATCCAAAAGTTACATTACTCATTACAATTGTGGATGGGTAACTGGTAACTGTAATGGATAACATTTAAAAAGTAACCTACCCAACCTTGATAACTAGGCTTGTAAAAATGTAATGCTGTTTTTTATCAGACAAAAGTCACAGAATTGTCTGTAGAACCTCAAATCTCTGAGCTAGTCAACTCATATTTTGACAGTATACAGTTTTGGGAAATGGAAAACCTTTTTCGTAACCATATCATGCCATTTGTATGAAAATGGGTGTTTTGTATGAAAACAGACTTTTTGTAACCAATTCATGTTTTTATATTCAATCGTGAGGGGACACTTGGGGGTCCTCATACAAAATAGTCAATAGCTCCTTGGCTGTTGACTCGATCATTCTAAACTTTTAGGTTAAATTTGGGTATGTTTTCTAGGCAGAAATTGATTTTCAGGGCCAAATCCGGAGGTTAAACTGGGGTCGGTGAAGGTACTCAGGACAGTTCCACATGTGTCTTAAAGTATACTGTGCCACTGATTATTATTATTCTGACACAAGTGTTTGTTTATACTGAAAATATCTACATGGTTGAGTAAGACAGATGTTTTATGTTGTGTCATGGATAATGAGATTAGACTGTTTAAAATGTTCTAAAGAAATGTTCTAAAGAAATATAAAAATGATTTAAGATTATAAAGAAAATACTTTACATTGATTTAAAAACAAGTTCTACACAGACACAATATGCACATTCATAATATTCATATGTTTTAAATGAATATCTTCATTCCCATATATAAACTTGTTAATGTCCTTTTTGGTTATGTACATTATCTGTGATGACAGATATTTAGTCATGTTTATCTGAAATGTGTAATGATCACTCCCAATATAAAACAACAATAATGTTTATTATCTCAGGTTAGAGTCAAAACAAGGCTGCAACAGGTCAGGCGAAGGCACAGAGGATAATCCAAGGCAGAATACATAACAACAATGCAAAGGTCAGACCGGAACAACAAGACATGAATGAATGAATGCTCAGTAAGAAGAAAATCAATACTCACAATACCTCGCAAAGAGGCAATAGAGTGTGTGTGTGTTATATACTGAGTGAGTGAGAGCAGGTGTACTGAATTAGGATAATTGAGTCCGGGTTATGGGAAATGTAGTTCTGAGTGGCCAAGAATAGGGAAGCTGTAGTTCCCAGGGAAGAGAAACTGGGGAACATTACAAAATGAAAATGAATGCCAAGAGGATGAAATAATTGCAATTTACTTTTTGTCTTTGGATCCTGTGGAAGTTAGCTGTTTCTGAATGCATTTCATCCAATTTGACTTTGAACATGACAAGAGACATGCCATTTAATTGCACTCAAAATATTGAAATGACAAGACTGTTTTGACACTGATAAACTGAGACAGTGACATCAACTGATTCTGATTTCTGAACAAAAACAACCCTGTCTTAAATCCTTCAATATCCAAGGTCTACAAGAGGTCTAGGAAGAGAAATATATAGCTCAAAATACCATATTATCCTTGAAAAGATTTCCAGTTTCACTCACTCCCCAAAAGCGACCCCATGCAGACCAATCATTGAAGATTGTATGAACTATTTGATCTGTGAAGATGGGATCAGACCTTTGGCAAATCTATTTGAATTTGTCAGGATTACCTTCAGTCCCTTTATTATATTCCTAATTCTATAAGGATGTACATTTAGTGCTATGCAGAATAGCAAGCTCTTATCATACATGAACACGCATGTGGTGTGTCGGCTGTTTGGCGCCTCAGGAGCTGCGCCTTAAGGGGGAGGTTCTGTAACACTCCCCAGTTCCTCTTCCCTGGGAACTACAGCTTCCCTATTCTTGGCCTCTCAGAACTACATTTCCCATAACCCGGACTCAATTATCCAAATTCAGTACACCTGCTCTCACTCACTCAGTATATAAGACACACACACTCCATTGCCTCTTTGCGAGGTATTGTGATAATTTCTGTGAGTAATAAAAGCATGCTCTCTTTGAGCAGTCGCCACACAGCTACTGCCACACTTTGACCTGAAGTCACTTGTTGCAACAAGTACTGGACAGGCCAACTTAAATAGCCCATCCTGAAAAATAGTGCAAAATTAGATACACATTGAAATATAATAAGCCAGAAAGTGGAATTTTGTAGTATACAATGTACAAGACCCTTCCGTGTGCTAAATGTTTAAAATCTAAAACAAAATTGTCACAATACTGTAACTAGTTTTACAAATTATCTTGGCTTGAATCAAATCGATTATAATGATCAAATCCTATATTAATAATGGTATAAATTATAAGGAATGTTGTTCTCATGGTGATATGTGGCAACTGTAACATATCCCTATATCATTATGACAGGAATGAGACAGGTGCGAAGGAATTCCATGAAATCAAAAGGTATTTATTCACAATGGACTCAGAGTAAAACAAAACTGCCTCGAGGGGCTAAACCGAATGCAGATACGAACTGAGGAGATCACAACACGAGGAACACGTAACAGGAAATAATAATCGACAGGGGTAAGAACGAACCACACAAGCTACATATAAACCAAATGAGGGTCAATCGAAAACACATGGAAACTGAATTAACACTGACGGGATCTATTGGGTGACAGGACACGTGATCAGAACATAAGAGGGAGGAGCGGGAATCATAACCAAAACCAAACACACAGGGCAGCAACTCAAAACAAGGACACACAGGGAAGCAACTAAAACCACACAGGGCTGGACGTTACAGAGCCCCCTTCTAAAGCTCGCAACACTGAGGCGGGCTAAAAACAAAGGGCAGCTCAGTCCCAAACCCCCCCAACCATCAACCCAGGTGGCGGTTCAGCCGGTGGCCATGGAAGTCCCTACAGCGGCAGGAGGGGCGAGGCCCCAAATACAGGCGGTTCAACGGGCCCGGGAAAAGGCAGTCCAGGGAGCCTGGGGACAGGCAGTCCAGGGAGCCTGGGGACAGGCAGTCCAGGGAGCCCGGCGACAGGCAGTTCAGGGAGCCCTGGCGACAGGGTGTCTGGGAGCCCTGGCGCCAGGGTGTCGTGGAGCCCTGGCGGCAGGGTGTCGTGAAGCCCTGGCGGCAGGGTGTCGTGGAGCCCTGGCAGAAGGGGTTCTGAGATCCCAGGCGGCAGGGGTTCTGGGAGCCCTGGCGGCAGGGTGTCGTGGAGCCCTGGCGGCAGGGGTTCTGATGTCAAGAAATTCGGGGGTCCGGATTTCAATGGCGGCGCAGGGTATCCGGACGTCAGCGGCGGCGCAGGGGGTCCGGATGTCTATGGCTTAGCAGGGGGTCCGGTGTCCTCCAAGGCAGTGTCATCCCCAAACCCAGGCAGCAGAGGTAAAATCAGACCCTCCAGGTCCGAGGGTGTGGACCCGCTTAGGAGGGCAGGCATCTCCTCCTCCTCACTCTCGGACATCCGAGAACTCGGGTCGGTGGCCATCTTGGGAGGGGGGACCCTAACACTCAGAGAGGGAGCCCTAGACTGGGGGCTAACAGCCTGGACCGAAGGGCTGGGGTAACTACTGGAGCCCAGGGGGTAACTACTGGAACCCTAGGGACATGAACTGGAGTCTGAGGGGCTTTAACTGGAACCCTAGGAGCTTAACTGGAGCCCTAGGGGTGCTAACCTGGGAGCTAGTGAAATAACTAGCCTGTGAGCTAGTGAGATAGCTAGCCTGTGAGCTATTGGGATAGCTCGGGTTGCATGGGAAACTACCTGAAACATGGGGGGTACTACTACCCAGACGGGGAGCCCCAATAGGGGAGCTAACACCCTGGACCTGAGTAATAAGGGGCATAGTAGGAGAGCTAAAGGTGTCAGACTGGAAGCTAACCTGAAAGCCAGGAGAACTAGCTGGAGGACTGGGAAGCTTAGCCCTGGGAGATGGGAGATCCAAGAGGGGTGGAAGGACTAAGGAACTGGGGAACCCCAACACGAAAACGGGGAGCCCTACCTTGTGGGCTAACACCCTGGACCTTCTGGTTACGGAAATCCCAGTCCCTCTTCTTCCTCCCCGGAGAAGACCTCCTCGTCCTCCTCCTCCCAGAAAAAATACTCCTTGAGTTTTGCTCACCCAATTTGTCAGTTTTTTATTTGATAAAAAAGTTTGAAATATCCAATAAATTTCGTTCCACTTCATGATTGTGTCCTACTTGATGTTGCTTCTTCACAAAAATTACAGTTTCATATCTTTAAAGTTTGAAGCCTGAAATGTGGCAAAAGGTCGAAAAGTTCAAGGGGGCCGAATACTTTCGCAAGGCACTGTATATCAAGGTGTGCATAATTATTAAGCAGCTTCTGTTCCTCAGAAAAAATGGGCCAAAAAAGTGCTTTAACTGATTTAGAAAACTCTAAAATTGTAAAAAAATGTATTTCAGTGGGATCTAGCACTCTTGAAATTGTTAAGATATTGGTGCGTGATCACAGAACCATCAAATGTGTTGTTGCTAATAGTCAACAGGGTTGCAAGAAACATGTTGAGAAAAAAAAGACTCAAATGAACTGCCAAAGATTTGAGAAGACTCAAATGTGAAGCTACCAGGAACCCATTATCCTCCAGTGCTGTCATATTCCAGAACTGCAACCTACCCTGAGTGCCCAGAAGTACAAGGTGTTTAGACATAGCCAAGGTAAGGAAGGCTGAAACCCGACCACAACTGAACAAAATTCATAAATTGAGATTGGGCCAAGAAATATCTGAAGACAGAAGGTTTTATGGACTGATGAGATGAGAGTGACTCTTGACGGATTGTGGATGACTATATAAGACAACATTATCATGTCTGATATTCACATTTGATGACACAGACAAAAATGTTTTAGCAAGACTGTCACAAGGTAAGGAGATTAGAGGCCGATGCACAGTCCAACCGAGTTAATTGTAACAAAGTTTGTTTCACAGATGTCACACGTCGAAGGAAGGATAAGGAAACAAATGCAGGAAATCAAGGTTTTATTCCTTGCAAAACCGAAAAGGATCAACGCTTGAAATTAGGAGGTAGCACATGTACGTGGACACATAACAGGTACAATAATCGACAGTGAGGCAAACACAACACCTGGTATATATCCACTGTGATGATCACACTAAACACCCGGCACCTGTGTGCGTCTAAAACAAGAACCATAGAGATGGTTAAACCTCTCCTAAACACTAGAAGCTGTACCTGTCAAACCTGTACCTGGTATGAGAAAAACAAGCAATGAGCATGCCCTATTTGAAAGTAACTGAAGCAGCCTGTTAAACAATCACACTGATGTGCGTAAAGGCACTACAGGTCCTTCTCAAGAAATTAGCATATTGTGATAAAGTTCATTATTTTCCATAATGCAGTGATAAAAATTTAACTTTCATATATTTTAGATTCATTGCACACCAACTGAAATATTTCAGGTCATTTATTGTTTTAATACTGATGATTTTGGCATACAGCTCATGAAAACCAAAAATTCCTATCTCAAAGAATTAACATATCATGAAAAGGGTCTCTAAACGAGCTATTAACCTAATCATCTGAATCAACTAATTAACTCTAAACACCTGCAAAAGATTCCTGAGGCTTTTAAAAACTCCCAGCCTGTTTCATTACTCAAAACCGCAATCATGGGTAAGACTGCCGACCTGACTGCTGTCCAAAAGGCCATTGTTGACACCCTCAAGCAAGAGGGTAAGACACAGAAAGAAATTTCTGAACAAATAGGCTGTCCCAGAGTGCTGCATCAAGGCACCTCAGTGGGAAGTCTGTGGGAAGGAAAAAGTGTGGCAAAAAACGCTGCAAAACTACAAGAGGTGACCGGACCCTGAGGAAGATTGTGGAGAAGGACCGATTCCAGACCTTGGATGACCTGCGGAAGCAGTGGACTGAGTCTGGAGTACAAACATCCAGAGCCACCGTGCACAGGCGTGTGCAGGAAATGGGCTGCAGGTGCCGCATTCCCCAGGTCAAGCCACTTTTGAACCGGAAACAGCAGCAGCAGCGCCTGATCTGGGCTACAGAAAAGCAGCACAACAAAACAACAACAATTTTGCATGTCATTCGGAAATCAAGGTGCCAGAGTCTGGAGGAAGACTGGGGAGAAGGAAATGCCAAAATGCCTGAAGTCCAGTGTCAAGTACCCACAGTCAGTGATGGTCTGGGGTGCCATGTCAGCTGCTGGTGTTGGTCCACTGTGTTTTATCAAGGGCAGGGTCAATGCA